>VMKM01003359.1:0-38847 GCA_008360985.2 Macquaria ambigua | reverse complement strand
AACATTTTCTGATTCCATTTTGTTTTATGTAAGGATTTGCTGTTTTTCTCTGTTTCATATCATTGTAGACTGTTGTTCAGATGACAAGATGCCACCCTGAGCTTTAAGAAACCGTTAAAGGCATTTTCAGTCTTCTCTGACATTTTAGACCAAACAATGAATCGATTAATCAAGAAAACAATCTGCAGATAAATCGACAAGTTGTAGCCCTACTGTGAATAGATGATCTAGATCTGTCTTTTATGCATTATAACATACAGAGCTGAAACGATCAGAATTGTCATTTTCAAGCAAAAATGCAGAATATTTGCTGCAAATTGTACTTAAGCAAAGACGTATTTTCCAAATAAAATATTTTTATTCTGTTTATTTCCTTCTCAAATCCATCCCTCCTTCCTCAATATCCCATGCAAGGTATCAGCAGGTCTTGAAAAGTCTTACAAAGCATTGAATTCAGTTTCCTCAGAAAGTTAAAAAAAATTAATAGGTAAATATTTTCTCATGCCTGCCGTAGGCAGAAATGTTAGCAATGAAAGGAGACGTTACACACCTATAAACTAACGGTGGGATTGTTGTGACAGTGCTGCAGCAGCCAGTTCAATCCTTTTTTTGTGTGTTTTAAATTAATAAAAATAAATGTATTGGTTAATCCATCTATCCAGTTTATGCCACTTATCTGGGTCCAGGTTGTGTTAATTTAATTCATTAAAGCATTAGGAATTATTGTTATATACAGCTGGAAATTGCTGAAAAGATGTGATATAATAATAAATAATTGTAGGCCATATTGTCCCCATTGGTTTTCTGTTATACTTTAATACTTTGGCCAGTATGATCATGAAACAGGTATTAAATTGCATTCCATGTGGCATTAAAAAGGTCTTAAAAAGTCTTAAATTTAACTAAGAACTCTGCAGAAACCCTACCCATAAAGTGTAGCTGTAAACAGAGCAATAATGTAACAGTGTAGATTGGAGCACAGTTAACACCACAGTATGTTTATCTTTAATACTATATCTCTGAATTTTGCTGTGTTGCCAATGGGGCAATAAAATGTGGGAGAAGTAGGACCACCAACTTGACATGAGGAAAAAAAGAAATCACATTCAGGTTACTTTCAAAGTAAGAAAAAAGCAAAGTCCAGATGTCAGAGTACAAAAAAGTCACCAGATGACATAAAATTTCATTGAGCGCCATCATCAGGTCAACATTTTACTTTGTCCAGTTTGTCCACCTTTGGTTCATGACAAAATACCTGCAAAACTAATGACATTCCATCTCCAGCCTCAGCTGTAGCTGATCGGCTATAAGGTCTTTTTAAAGGTAGGCCTCCTATGTGTAGCAAGTTACATTTATTAACCATTTGTATTGCCAATGTGTGAATGGATTGTAACGTAACTTAAAAAATGAGACCTTCCCTGACTTTCTCTGTTGACTATAACAGCCTGGACTGATTTCTATGTATAGGACTCGGGATTGTTGCTTGCTCGCTGATGTTATTGCTAGCAAAATAATCTCTGAGTGGATAAGTTATTTGGCTAGCTTGCCAAATAACTTCACCAGCTAACACGATTCATCATACTAACTTATGTATGATGACAAACAGTGCTGATTTTGATTTAACTAAAAATTGCTTTCTACTAGCCAAGAACGATGCAAAGCAGGGGCAGCACACTAGCTAACTGTAACCTAGGCTAAGCTAATGTTAGCCAGGTAACTTAGCTATGCGGCATGGATGTGACGTTGGTTGCTTCGTAACGTTAGCTGAAAAAAGAATTTGCAAACAGCAAGCTAGTTAATATCATGAAACCAATGGTCCAAATAAAATATAGGAACATTGATAGATTGATACAGATAGTAATGTTATTCTAAATATGATTGTAAATCACTTTCAGTCTTGTGTATGGCGTGTCACTGTTTTGGTCGATGCGCAGGGTTATTGCTCGCTCCTATGGAGTGCGAGCACGAGCAACAGGATGCTGACTGCAGTTCACTTAACAGCCACCAGTCATTAATAACATGGACTTTCTGAAAACTCCACAAAGAACCTTAAAGTGTTTATTAAGTGTTTATTAAGTGTGTAGTAGTCAACAACTTAAACTTCTCCTGTGAACATCCATAACTGGATGCTGGTATATAAACAAATAATGAATGGCAATATAACACAGTTGTAAAAATACCAATAATAATAATAATCATATGTTGAAGATTCACCATTGCAATACTCAATCCTAAAAGGGCAGAGGAGTGTGCTTTATTTTCAGGTAACTGCACAAATCTGACAGTATCCTCATTATTCAATAACCACACAGTTAATTTTGGATTATATATTTTGGATGATAGTGGGCAAACAAGTAGTGTTCCCTTGTGTACATATACAGTATGTGTGTCAGTTACATTGCTGCTTACTTGTCCCACCTCAGCTTCACTCAGACTCCATCCCCTTTGTCCTTGATTTGTATTTTCTAGCCCCTGTAACTGCCAACTAAAGATGGCAGCGGGCAGTAAAGCCAAGTCCAGGCTTTAAGAGGTCCTTTCAGAGTCTTTCTGGTGGCTTCATGGGTGCATCGTCCCTGCTTTTTCTGTTCTAACAGAGGGCAAAGATAAGGAGTCCAAGCAGCAGATGGATCAGACCCAGTCTGATACAGCAGGCATCACTGGCAGTTGTTGTAGTTGTGGCTGATTGTGTTGCTGCAGTGGCCGGGGCAGAAGTTGCTGTAGTTATTTGGGAGGAGGTGGTTGTTGTTGTTGTTGGGGCAGCGGTAGTTGTCGTTGGGGCAGCGGTAGTTGTTGTCGTTGGGGCAGCAGCGGTTGTTGTTGTTGTTGTCAGGGCAGCGGTTGTTGTTGTTGTTGGGGCAGCAGCGGTTGTTGTTGTTGTCGGGGCAGCGGTTGTTGTTGTTGTTGGGGCAGCAGCGGTTGTTGTTGTTGTTGGGGCAGCAGCGGTTGTTGTTGTTGTTGTTGGGGCAGCAGCGGTTGTTGTTGTTGTTGGGGCAGCAGTTATTGTCGTTGGGGCAGCAGTAGTTGTTGAGGCAGCAGTAGTTGTTGAGGCAGCAGCGGTAGTTGTTGTTGGGGCAGCGGTAGTTGTTGAGGCAGCAGCAGTTGTTGTTGTTGGGGCAGCAGCGGTTGTTGTTGTTGTTGTTGGGGCAGCAGTTATTGTTGTTGGGACAGCAGTTGTTGTCGTTGGGGCAGCAGTAGTTGTTGTTGGGGCAGCAGTTGATGTTGTTGGGACAGCAGTTGTTGTTGTTGGGGCAGCAGTAGTTGTTGTTGGGGCAGCAGTTAATGTTGTTGGGACAGCAGTTGTTGTTGAGGCAGCAGCGGTAGTTGTTGTTGGGGCAGCAGTTAATGTTGTTGGGCAGCAGTTGTTGTCGTTGGGGCAGCAGTAGTTGTTGTTGGGGCAGCAGTTGTTGTCGTTGGGGCAGCAGTAGTTGTTGAGGCAGCAGCGGTAGTTGTCGTTGGGGCAGCAGTAGTTGTTGTTGGGGCAGCAGTTGTTGTTGTTGGGGCAGCAGTAGTTGTTGTTGGGGCAGCAGTAGTTGTCGTTGGGGCAGCAGTAGTTGTCGTTGGGGCAGCAGTAGTTGTTGTTGGGGCAGCAGTTGTTGTCGTTGGGGCAGCAGTAGTTGTTGTTGGGGCAGCAGTTGTTGTTGTTGGTGCAGCAGTTGTTGTCGTTGGGGCAGCAGTAGTTGTTGTTGGGGCAGCAGTAGTTGTTGTTGGGGCAGCAGTTGTTGTTGTTGGGACAGCAGTAGTTGTTGGGGCAGCAGTGGTAGTTGTTGTTGGGACAGTATTACACAAAGTGGTCCCACAACAGGATGGTCCGCTGCTGATAGTACCAACACTTTGCATGAAAGGTAGGCTACCCAGGCTGGCAGCAGCTGCACACAGGTTTGCAGATGCGCAGCCAAAGGCTGGAGAAGTGCCGGACCCAGTCGTCACTGTAGAGGAAAATTCACAGTTTTACTACACAAATTCTATTTTTGTTAGTTTGCTAATTTCAGGAAGAAGTATTGAGATCCTTCACTTGATTAAAATAAATTATACCACACTGTAAAAATACAAGTTACAAGTAACGGTCTTGCATGAAAAAACTTACTTAGGTAAAAGTATTATCAGAAAAACATACTTAAAATGTCAAAAGTAATAGTACTTATTATGCAGACTGGTCCCTTTCAGACTGTAAATACTTTATATCATTGGATTACTAATTACTGATGAGGCAGAGCTAATTTTGATGTCTTTACCTACTGTGGACTGTTGGAAACATTTTGTGAGATGATCATATCATAAAATATTAATCTGTAAAGTAACTAGTCACTATAGCTGTCATATAAATGTAGTGTAGTAAAAAGTACAGTATTTACTTCTGAAATGTAGTGGATTAGAAGTATAAAGTAACTTATAATAGAAATACTCAAGTAAAAGTACCTGAAAATTGTACACAAGTTCAGTACTTGAGTAAATATACATACTTCATTACTTTCCTCCAGTGGCTGATTCTCCAGATGTAGTAATTTGTTTGAAATACTTTGAGGTAGTAAAACATATTTGGAGACAAACTTGTATCAGTTGTATTATAAAGACTCACCAGTCGCTTGAAAGCAGCTGTTCTCCCCTCCTTGACATTGTAATGGAGAGGTGCATTGAGAGGTGATGGGGTTACAAGTGAAACACTGTAGGCTGTTATCTGTCTGAGCAGCAGGGACTGAAACAGAAAATAACATTTTTTTTGAGGAAGAGAAAACATTTATACATCACAAAATGAAACTAGAGCACGTCAGAAGATGGCAGGCTGCCGGTGTTCTTTTTAAAAAAATCTCTTATCTTTTCTTATTCTTCTCTTAAATAAACTACGTATCCATCTTTACTTACAGGGGAGAGTTTCTGCGTTGCAGTTATCCGTGTTGCAGCAGGTAGCAGATGCAACTGCACTCGAAACACCCAAGTTGGCTGAAAATGTCTGAGAGCCGGTGGCTGGACACAGGGAGGACGATGCACACGCCTTGAAGATTTGCTGTCCTGGATTTCCAGATGAAGTGGCTACAAAATCAAAGTGCAGTTTGTTAATGTTGGTGGGCAGAACATGTAACTTTGCAGTACATGTTTTTCACTGAAAAGTACTAGATGACATAAAGAAAAGACTACCTTGAATGGAAGCTGTTATACACATCGTCTCTGAGGAACATGTAAGTGGTACTGTGGTTGAACACTGCTGATCTGCGCAAGTTTGACACTGAAGTGCTCCAGCTGCAATGGGGAGAAAAACAGTCAGTGAATGATGATCACATCTTAATGTCAAATGGGATGTCTGAGGTGTTTTGATGGTCTGTCCAGACTGAAAACTCTTCTTCTTCTTGTGTAAAATTTAAATACATTTCTAAAATTAGTCTTGGTAAAATGAAAAACCTCTTAAAAGTTTTAAATTAGGCTCTCTAGTAGCTGCAGAAACTCTAATGTAAGAATAAGTGGAGTTACCTGTGCTGGAGAGTGCCCAGATGAGAGTCAGAGAAAGGATCAGCTTCATCATGATGAACAGGTAAGTACTGTACTTCAGTTCAGTTTTCCTGGATGGTGGTACTATACTTTCAGCGCCGCAGCACTTTATATACTGTACAGGTGTCGAATAAATTTACGACACATGCATGCGTAAAAACCTCAGGGATTGGGTGTGTTCCCATTTTCATAGCATGACTGTTCAGACACTCGTCTTCTCTTTTGTCACCTGAAAAGTCATCACGTCAACACACCTTCCCACACCCTCTTTTAGTTCATTCATTCAACCTTTATTTAAATCTTGAAAAATCATTGACGACATGCCCTCATTTTCAATGATGTCTAGAGTACAATTAAAACAGAATAAATACACAAACAAAAAATAATTAACGAGCGAACAAACAGACAACAGAACACACTTTACACTCAAGAGCGGAGTAGTTTGTAATCATGATATTAAACTGACCTATAGATACAATTGTGTTAAGTTTTAATGTGTTCCAAGTGTGTGCAGCACAAAAACTAAAAGTCCAGGACTTCATTTTTATAGCCCTGACAAAGTCTGATATGTTGTATTTTTATAAATATATTAGAATGTTGTCAGTTACCCAAAACTAGAACCAATTAATTTTATCAGCTAAAGTTTCATTAAAAGAATCAGATCTTGGAAAATGTATATGGTACTGACCAAATTGTATTTTCATTGTATAAAAATTCACTCGAGATCTTTCTTCTTTAACTTCAGTCATGGAATATTATCATATAACATCATTTGGGTGACTTTTGATATTTTTTACAAAGTAGCAGGAATTTGGCACAGCACATTTGTTTGTAATTTGTTTGTTGTTTTATTTCATGCACCTCCGAAACCGTGACGAAAGAAAAACAAGATAAAAATTTCCTTGATGCAAAATCCAGTGATCATCTCATTGTGTTTGACATTGTTCTGACAGGGAGGCAACAGTCTGACACTCTGTAGAAAGACACACCTTATTATCAAACTGCTGGCTTCACATGTGCTTCTTGTTTTTCACAACAGGGAATGTTCTGAAACTGACAACCCATCTGTACAGTCCATTCAATGACGCTATTAATTGCGTAGACTGTACTGTTTCCCACAGCAAGTTAAATTTGGGACTATTAATTAATATCTTGCACTGCACTGTAACCGCACTATAACTCTTATTCTACTGTTTAATCTGTCTTATTCTCTTTATTTTAATCTTCTATTACTTTGTTTAAATCTTTTTAAATCCTTTTTGTCTCAATGCCTTTATGCGTTATGTAACTTTGAATTGCCTTGTTGTTGAAAGGTGTTATACAAATACATTTGCCTTGCCTTGTACTACCTTACCTGTCCTATAACAATATCCTTCTAACAGTATGTAGGCCATAGTAGTTCAAACTACTGTAGTAGTAGTAATGTTGTTTACATTTTAATGCATCAGTAATTATAATCCAATAATATAATACATTTTATCATATCACAATAATCCAATAATATAATATACTGTATGTGTCTGCTGTTTCTAGGTCCTGGATGGAAGCGGTGACATCTTACAATCAGTTTCAGATTGAAGCTGAAATGATTGGACCATTAGTAGATTGTAGCAAATTAATCAACAGTTATTGTTACGGCTGTGGCCGTACCCCCAGCTCAGCTTCCCTGTGTTCCCAGTGCTCCCCTGTCTGTCTCTCTCTATGTTTCTGTTTGTTTGTGTGTGTGTGTTGGCGTGGGCGTGGTCCATCTTCCTCACTCTCCTGGCTCCCAGCTCAGCTTCCCTGCACACCTGTCTCCAATCGACACATCATCTCTCCCAGTCCAATCACCTGCCTCTCATCAGTTCATCTACCTGCAGTATATCTCCCCCGGCTCCTCAACAATTCTTCACCAGATTGTTGTTTCAGATCCAGTGGTAGCTACACTCTACGGCCAACTTAGTTTCCACACTAAGTAAATTCTGTTCCTTTGTGTTCCTAGTGTACTAACCTGCTTCTCCTGTGTCCCAGGATCATCACCTGCCTGCCTGTCCCCCTCTTGCCATCTGTCTGCCTGCCAGCCACGCTTCCCCTCGTTCCCTCCGCTCACGCCAGTTCCTCCATCACCCCCAACTCCTGCTGCCACCCGATCCCCATTCCCTGCCATCGGCCCCTCATCCAGATCCGCCACAGTATCAATAAAACTCTTCTTACCAAACTCTGCTCTGTCCATCCTGCGTTTGGGTCACACCTGAGTTCATAAGTTATTTTGATAATCTATTCATTGTTTAAGTAATTCTTCTAAAGTAAAAATGACCAACATTTTCTGATTCCATTTTGTTTAATGTAAGGATTTGCTGTTTTTCTCTGTTTCATATCATTGTAGACTGTTGTTCAGATGACAAGATGCCACCCTGAGCTTTAAGAAACCGTTAAAGGCATTTTCAGTCTTCTCTGACATTTTAGACCAAACAATGAATCGATTAATCAAGAAAACAATCTGCAGATAAATTGACAAGTTGTAGCCCTACTGTGAATAGATGATCTAGATCTGTGTCTTTTATGCATTATAACATACAGAGCTGAAACGATCAGAATTGTCATTTTCAAGCAAAAATGCAGAATATTTGCTGCAAATTGTACTTAAGCAAAGACGTATTTTCCAAATAAAATATTTTTATTCTGTTTATTTCCTTCTCAAATCCATCCCTCCTTCCTCAATATCCCATGCAAGGTATCAGCAGGTCTTGAAAAGTCTTACAAAGCATTGAATTCAGTTTCCTCAGAAAGTTAAAAAAAATTAATAGGTAAATATTTTCTCATGCCTGCCGTAGGCAGAAATGTTAGCAATGAAAGGAGACGTTACACACCTATAAACTAACGGTGGGATTGTTGTGACAGTGCTGCAGCAGCCAGTTCAATCCTTTTTTTGTGTGTTTTAAATTAATAAAAATAAATGTATTGGTTAATCCATCTATCCAGTTTATGCCACTTATCTGGGTCCAGGTTGTGTTAATTTAATTCATTAAAGCATTAGGAATTATTGTTATATACAGCTGGAAATTGCTGAAAAGATGTGATATAATAATAAATAATTGTAGGCCATATTGTCCCCATTGGTTTTCTGTTATACTTTAATACTTTGGCCAGTATGATCATGAAACAGGTATTAAATTGCATTCCATGTGGCATTAAAAAGGTCTTAAAAAGTCTTAAATTTAACTAAGAACTCTGCAGAAACCCTACCCATAAAGTGTAGCTGTAAACAGAGCAATAATGTAACAGTGTAGATTGGAGCACAGTTAACACCACAGTATGTTTATCTTTAATACTATATCTCTGAATTTTGCTGTGTTGCCAATGGGGCAATAAAATGTGGGAGAAGTAGGACCACCAACTTGACATGAGGAAAAAAAGAAATCACATTCAGGTTACTTTCAAAGTAAGAAAAAAGCAAAGTCCAGATGTCAGAGTACAAAAAAGTCACCAGATGACATAAAATTTCATTGAGCGCCATCATCAGGTCAACATTTTACTTTGTCCAGTTTGTCCACCTTTGGTTCATGACAAAATACCTGCAAAACTAATGACATTCCATCTCCAGCCTCAGCTGTAGCTGATCGGCTATAAGGTCTTTTTAAAGGTAGGCCTCCTATGTGTAGCAAGTTACATTTATTAACCATTTGTATTGCCAATGTGTGAATGGATTGTAACGTAACTTAAAAAATGAGACCTTCCCTGACTTTCTCTGTTGACTATAACAGCCTGGACTGATTTCTATGTATAGGACTCGGGATTGTTGCTTGCTCGCTGATGTTATTGCTAGCAAAATAATCTCTGAGTGGATAAGTTATTTGGCTAGCTTGCCAAATAACTTCACCAGCTAACACGATTCATCATACTAACTTATGTATGATGACAAACAGTGCTGATTTTGATTTAACTAAAAATTGCTTTCTACTAGCCAAGAACGATGCAAAGCAGGGGCAGCACACTAGCTAACTGTAACCTAGGCTAAGCTAATGTTAGCCAGGTAACTTAGCTATGCGGCATGGATGTGACGTTGGTTGCTTCGTAACGTTAGCTGAAAAAAGAATTTGCAAACAGCAAGCTAGTTAATATCATGAAACCAATGGTCCAAATAAAATATAGGAACATTGATAGATTGATACAGATAGTAATGTTATTCTAAATATGATTGTAAATCACTTTCAGTCTTGTGTATGGCGTGTCACTGTTTTGGTCGATGCGCAGGGTTATTGCTCGCTCCTATGGAGTGCGAGCACGAGCAACAGGATGCTGACTGCAGTTCACTTAACAGCCACCAGTCATTAATAACATGGACTTTCTGAAAACTCCACAAAGAACCTTAAAGTGTTTATTAAGTGTTTATTAAGTGTGTAGTAGTCAACAACTTAAACTTCTCCTGTGAACATCCATAACTGGATGCTGGTATATAAACAAATAATGAATGGCAATATAACACAGTTGTAAAAATACCAATAATAATAATAATCATATGTTGAAGATTCACCATTGCAATACTCAATCCTAAAAGGGCAGAGGAGTGTGCTTTATTTTCAGGTAACTGCACAAATCTGACAGTATCCTCATTATTCAATAACCACACAGTTAATTTTGGATTATATATTTTGGATGATAGTGGGCAAACAAGTAGTGTTCCCTTGTGTACATATACAGTATGTGTGTCAGTTACATTGCTGCTTACTTGTCCCACCTCAGCTTCACTCAGACTCCATCCCCTTTGTCCTTGATTTGTATTTTCTAGCCCCTGTAACTGCCAACTAAAGATGGCAGCGGGCAGTAAAGCCAAGTCCAGGCTTTAAGAGGTCCTTTCAGAGTCTTTCTGGTGGCTTCATGGGTGCATCGTCCCTGCTTTTTCTGTTCTAACAGAGGGCAAAGATAAGGAGTCCAAGCAGCAGATGGATCAGACCCAGTCTGATACAGCAGGCATCACTGGCAGTTGTTGTAGTTGTGGCTGATTGTGTTGCTGCAGTGGCCGGGGCAGAAGTTGCTGTAGTTATTTGGGAGGAGGTGGTTGTTGTTGTTGTTGGGGCAGCGGTTGTTGTTGTTGTTGGGGCAGCAGCGGTTGTTGTTGTTGGGGCAGCAGTGGTTGTTGTTGTTGTTGTTGGGGCAGCAGCGGTTGTTGTTGTTGTCGTTGGGGCAGCGGTTGTTGTTGTTGTTGGGGCAGCAGCGGTTGTTGTTGTTGTTGTTGTTGTTGGGGCAGCAGCGGTTGTTGTTGTTGGTTGTTGTTGTTGTTGTTGTTGGGGCAGCAGCGGTTGTTGTTGTTGTTGGGGCAGCGGTTGTTGTTGTTGTTGGTGCAGCAGCGGTTGTTGTTGTTGTCGTTGGGGCAGCAGTAGTTGTTGAGGCAGCAGCGATAGTAGTTGTTGAGGCAGCAGCGGTAGTTGTTGTTGGGGCAGCAGTAGTTGTTGGGGCAGCAGTTGTTGTTGTTGGGGCAGCAGTTGTTGTTGTTGGGACAGCAGTTGTTGTCGTTGGGGCAGCAGTAGTTGTTGTTGGAGCAGCTGTTGTTGTTGTTGGGGCAGCAGTAGTTGTTGTTGGGGCAGCAGTTGTTGTTGTTGGGGCAGCAGTAGTTGTTGTTGGAGCAGCTGTTGTTGTTGGGACAGCAGTAGTTGTTGTTGGGGCAGCAGTAGTTGTTGGGGCAGCAGTAGTTGTTGTTGGGGCAGCAGTTATTGTTGTTGGGACAGCAGTTGTTGTCGTTGAGGCAGCAGTAGTTGTTGGGGCAGCAGTGGTAGTTGTTGTTGGGACAGTATTACACAAAGTGGTCCCACAACAGGATGGTCCGCTGCTGATAGTACCAACACTTTGCATGAAAGGTAGGCTACCCAGGCTGGCAGCAGCTGCACACAGGTTTGCAGATGCGCAGCCAAAGGCTGGAGAAGTGCCGGACCCAGTCGTCACTGTAGAGGAAAATTCACAGTTTTACTACACAAATTCTATTTTTGTTAGTTTGCTAATTTCAGGAAGAAGTATTGAGATCCTTCAAAAACTTACTTAAGTAAAAGTATTATCAGAAAAATATACTTAAAATGTCAAAAGTAAAAGCACTTATTATGCAGACTGCTCCTTTTCAGACTGTTCTACTATTATAAATACTTTATATCATTGGATTACCATTACTGATGTGTAACTGATCGAGGCAGAGCTAATTTTGATGTCTTTACCTACTGTGGACTGTTGGAAACATTTCTGTGAGATGATCATATCATAAAATATTATGATAAATCTGTAAAGTAACTAGTCACTATAGCTGTCATATAAATGTAGTGTAGTAAAAAGTACAATATTTACATCTGAAATTTAGTGGATTTACATCTGAAATTTAGTGGATTAGAAGTATAAAGTAACTTATAATAGAAATACTCAAGTAAAACTACCTGAAAATTGTACACAAGTTCAGTACTTGAGTAAATATACATACTTTATTACTTTCCTCCAGTGGCTGATTCTCCAGATGTAGTAATTTGTTTGAAATACTTTGAGGTAGTAAAACATATTTGGAGACAAACTTGTATCAGTTGTATTATAAAGACTCACCAGTCGCTTGAAAGCAGCTGTTCTCCCCTCCTTGACATTGTAATGGAGAGGTGCATTGAGAGGTGATGGGGTTACAAGTGAAACACTGTAGGCTGTTATCTGTCTGAGCAGCAGGGACTGAAACAGAAAATAACATTTTTTTGAGGAAGAGAAAACATTTATACATCACAAAATGAAACTAGAGCACGTCAGAAGATGGCAGGCTGCCGGTGTTCTTTTTTTAATCTCTTATCTTTTCTTATTCTTCTCTTAAATAAACTACGTATCCATCTTTACTTACAGGGGAGAGTTTCTGCGTTGCAGTTATCCGTGTTGCAGCAGGTAGCAGATGCAACTGCACTCGAAACACCCAAGTTGGCTGAAAATGTCTGAGAGCCGGTGGCTGGACACAGGGAGGACGATGCACACGCCTTGAAGATTTGCTGTCCTGGATTTCCAGATGAAGTGGCTACAAAATCAAAGTGCAGTTTGTTAATGTTGGTGGGCAGAACATGTAACTTTGCAGTACATGTTTTTCACTGAAAAGTACTAGATGACATAAAGAAAAGACTACCTTGAATGGAAGCTGTTATACACATCGTCTCTGAGGAACATGTAAGTGGTACTGTGGTTGAACACTGCTGATCTGCGCAAGTTTGACACTGAAGTGCTCCAGCTGCAATGGGGAGAAAAACAGTCAGTGAATGATGATCACATCTTAATGTCAAATGGGATGTCTGAGGTGTTTTGATGGTCTGTCCAGACTGAAAACTCTTCTTCTTCTTGTGTAAAATTTAAATACATTTCTAAAATTAGTCTTGGTAAAATGAAAAACCTCTTAAAAGTTTTAAATTAGGCTCTCTAGTAGCTGCAGAAACTCTAATGTAAGAATAAGTGGAGTTACCTGTGCTGGAGAGTGCCCAGATGAGAGTCAGAGAAAGGATCAGCTTCATCATGATGAACAGGTAAGTACTGTACTTCAGTTCAGTTTTCCTGGATGGTGGTACTATACTTTCAGCGCCGCAGCACTTTATATACTGTACAGGTGTCGAATAAATTTACGACAAACCCTCAGAGATTGGGTGTGTTCCCATTTTCATAGCGTGACTGTTCAGACACTCTTCTTCTCTTTTGTCACCTGAAAAGTCATCACATCAACACACCTTCCCACACCCTATTTTAATTAATTCATTCAACCTTTATTTAAATTTCCAGGAATCATTGACAGCATACCCTCATTTTCAATGATGTCTAGAGTACAATTAAAACAGAATAAATACACAAACAAAAAATAATTAACGAGCGAACAAACAGACAACAACAGAACACACTTTTAAACAGTTACATTCAAGAGCGGAGTAGCATGGTATTAAACTGACCTATAGATACAATTGTGTTAAGTTTTAATGTGTGAAAGTGTTCCAAGTGTGTGCAGCACAAAAACTAAAAGACGTTTTCCCAAATTTTATGTTTGCACGAGGGACTTGATCACTTGAGCGAGTCAAATAATGACTATAAGACCAATTTAATAAGGAAGTGATATATGATGGTAAGTTGCCATTAAGGTGAACATTTGAGTGTCACAAAATGAAAACAGAACATGTCAGAAGATGGCAGGATGCCAATGTTCTTACCTTATCTAGGTTTGGATTAAACTTGTTGTTAGAAAGCACACATAACTACTGAAAAAGTACTAGATGACATGAAGAAATGACGAGGGAAGCTCGTGGACAGCAATAAACAGGAAGCATCTTGTATCATAATGTTAGTGTGTGTTTGTGGGGGTGGAAGGAAAGCTTATAGTGAAACTGCCAAAACACATGAAGTGGGCACAACACATCCGTTTTGCTGTACTGGGGACGGTTGTACTTTTTTCCATAGTTACCTAAAGATCTTCCATAATTATATAGGTTGCTTATACTGACCGCTTACGAGATTGTTTGCTTGACAGTTCCCAATGATCAGCAGATGGATTCAATAGTAATTTAAATCGAATTCAAGCTCAAATCACATATTTTACTATCACAAAATCCTGCGGTTGTGCTGCTTTGCTTCCACACCACAAAAGAACTGCTCAAGAGTTCAGCTTAAAGCATACTGAGGCCCACCCATCATATCTTTGACAATAGTATGTCTAAAGTTTTAGGATGGGAAATATCCGATCATGTGCCTAACAGACCTTACTGTGTCATTTAGGGTAATGTTGTTATTGTCATAATGTTTCCTGTTTGTATGTGTATGTACATATTTTTGGGAAAATGAGGGGAAGGAAATGCAACAAAAGTCCTGCAGCCGGATGTGAACTGAAGACGCTGCGATTCACGGTCGGCTCCTTAACCTCTAGGCCACCGGGGTATCCCAAACTTGTCATTTTTACATTCTTGGATTAAACAAACAAGATAAGTGTTAATCAAAACCTGGACTTCACATACTCAGTAAACACCCTATTGGTGCGCTTAAAAGGCGGCTGTGCCTAGACAGCAGGTAGCAAACTTTTGCAAACACCAGAAAAGGTGTGAACAATGATTTTGGCAACAACTACCACTACGCAACTGATAACTACAGCTACCAAAAATGGCTGCACAAACTGCCAAAAACGCTTGTACTGTCCTTGTGGTTTTAGGTGTGTGCACATTTATTGTTTTTAACTCTTAACTTTGTGCGCCATGGCCTATAAGAGAAACAGTATTTTTGTCTGTGTAATGTTATCTACAGTCAAGCCGGAAAGTCTACACACCCCTTTCACCTTCTCCACGTTTCATTACTTTACAGACTTATTCTACAATAGATTGAATTCATTTTTTGCCTCAAACATCTACACACACATTAGCCAATAATGACGAAGTGAAAACAGGTTTAGAAAATATGCAATTTTATTTTATTGACAAAAATAGGTTATTAAGGGGTTACATATCTGTAAACACCCTTAGCCTAATACTTTGTTGATGCACCTTTGGAAGCGATTACAGCTTCAAGGCGTCTTGGGAAAGAAGCTACGAGCTTGGCACACGTGTTTCTGGACATTTTTGCCCATTCCATTTTGCATATCCTTGCAAACTCCATCAGGTTGGATGAAGAGCGTTGGCCATTTTCAGCTCTTTCCACAGATGTTCAATCGGATTCAGGTCTGGGCTCTGGCTGGGCCACTCAAGGACATTCACAGACTTACTGCGAAGCCACTCCTTTGTTCTCTTGGCTGTGTGCTTCGGGTCGTTGGAAGGTAAACCTTCGCCCGAGTCTGAGGTCCAGAGCACTCTGGAGCAGGTTTTCTTCAAGGATCTCAGTGTACTTAGCTGCATTCATCTTTCCCTCTATCAGGACTAGTCTCCCCGTTCCTGCTGCTGAAAAACATCCCCACATCATGATGCTGCCATCACCATGTTTCACTGTAGGGATGGTATTAGCGAGGTGATGAGCGGTGCCTGGTTTCCTCCAGACATGAGGCTTGGTATTCAGGCCAAAAAGTTCTATTTTGGTTTCATCAGACCAGAGAAGCCGGTCTCTCATGGTTTGAGAGTCCTCTAGGTGCCTTCTGGCAAACTCCAAGCGGGCTGTCATGTGTCTTTTACTAAGGAGTGGCTTCCGTCTGGCCACTCTACCATAAAGGCCTGATTGGTGGAGTGCTGCCTGGATGGTTGATCTTCTGAAAGGTTCTCCCATCTCCACAAGGATACGCTGAAGCTCTGTCAGAGTGACCCTCGGGTTCCTGCTCACCTCCCTGGCCAAGGCCCGTCTTCCCCGAATGCTCAGTTTTGCTGGGTGGCCAGGTCTAGGAAGATTCTTGGTGGTTCCAAACTTCTTCCATTTACGAATGATGGTGGCCACTGTGCACTTTGGGGCCTGTAAAGCTGCAGAAATTTTGCCATACCCTACTCCAGATCTATGCATCAACACAATCCTGTTTCTGAGGTCTGCAGATAATTCTTTTGACCCCACGGCTTGTGGTTTGCTCTGACATGCACTGTCAACTGTGGGAACTTATATAAGCAGGTGTTGGCAATCCCCAATCATGTCCAATCAATTGAATTTACCACAGGTGGACTCCAATTAAGTTGTAGAAACATCTCAAGCAGTATCAGTGGAAACAAAATGCACCTCAGCTCACTTTTGGTTGTCATATCAAAGGGTGTGCACACTTGTGTACATAGGATATTTTACATTTCTGAATGTCTGAAAACCTACTTTCACTTTGTCATTATGGGCTATTTTGTGTAGAATTTCGAGACAAAAAATGAACTCAATCTATTGTAGAATAAGTCTGTAAAGTAATGAAACGTGGAGAAGGTGAAAGGGGTGTGTAGACTTTCCGGCTTGACTGTAAATGCAGTGACAATGAACTTGGACGTGCTTGAAGCAAACACTACCCGACATATGTTTTAATTAATTGTGAGTTTATTTTGTCCCCTTACTGCCACTCTGAGTAGGAGTTTTTACAGTGAATGGTAAAATCTTCACTTATAATCCTGAATCTGGGCCTGTTCAAATTTGGCCACATTAATGAAACATTTGTGCACACAGATATAGATCTTAATTATTTAACAAATTAAGAACTTTTGTGAGATTCATCATTGTTCGAGCAACACAAATAGAAAATAGTTCAGTCATGCTTTTACGAACTTTATATTTAAAATTTACTTCCTGGGACACTTGAATAGTAGGGAGCCACAATTAATTTTATGAGCAATGCTTGTTCTGTTCTGTTTCTGAATTTGTAAACCATGCCCACGGTTTTGCAAGGGTTTTAGGATGTGCAAACTGTAGGAAATCCGTGCACTTGGATTTGCAAACAACTTCTTCTTCAGAGAACAAGGAATGGGGCATTTTGACGACAACGTCATCCACCAAGTATGCTACCTAGAATTAATGGTAGATTTAACACATTACACAAGCCTTCAGAAACTCCTGCAGTTAAACTGGACTAACCAAACACTTTGATTGCTGACTAACTCTAACATTCACACTATAAACAGACCCATAATGCAACACTCTGCGTAGGAGCCAGTGTAAACGTAATTTCCAGGAAAAAAGAAAAGAAATATCACAGAAGACACCCAGGTGACAGCGTGTTTCCTTTTGTACCTGTTTTTCTCTGACCAAACAGAAACCAACTGTTTTAAATAAAGATAATAACATTTAAGTAAAGAAACAACAGTTTACAGCAATTGACATTACTAAGCTGTTAGCAAGACAACATACATAATGTTAGCTACAAAAACAAGAGCTTCCTGTTTCTATAAAGACTCACAATAAATGAGGATGAGGAGTGGAGGATGATTAACCTGCTGTTTTTTTTCATGCATGCAGCCTACAGTATCTTCCTCTTTTTAAACACAGGTTCACTATATAAGGTGGAGTTCCACAGTAAATCTGTAATCTGTGCATTTACTCATCATGATGAAGCTGATTCTCAGGGTGTATGCAGTTATGAGAGAGTCTAGATTATAATTATTTCTTTGTGATAAATGTATTATCATTTCTTATACAAATAAATACAAAAATAAAAATACAAAGCAAAATTCTTGCTTTGTGTTCACAAGGAATTGCCTTTCTACACATCCACCAAACAGGGAGCAACATTTACCTTCACTTATAGTCGTGTTTGTGTCCCACGATGAATGTAAGTCCAATATTCATACTCCTGAGAAAAGTATCTGGCTCTTTACATGTTCCACTTTCTTCACTCTGCCTATGTACTTACATATAGTAGTGATGCCAGTGTGATGCCATGTAATATGCCATACTATTCGTCAAATATTTAGTATAAAAATGATACACTCAACAAATCATTTTTTAATCTTTGGACTATATATTGATAACTACTGTAATACATTCTAACCGCCATATTAAAACTTTTCTGACGTGTTAAGTTAAAATGGTTCCTGGTTTATCTGTGCTGTTCAGAGCTATTGAACTAAGAAGAATAATTACATTTAGAAAATCATATGTTAGACTGGATGTGTAAATAGGTTGTTAACATATCCGAGCTGTTTTGGATTGATCACCAATGATTTCACCATGTTTCTTTCACGATTGTGATCTTTCGTGTCAGACAGCCCACAACTTTACAGTGTAAAGGGTCCTGTAGCTGCTAGTCTCTAACTACAACTGTTATGGGATGGCTGGACTCTCCGTAGTGTTTGTTTGGGGTTTGTGTTTTCTGTCTCTGTCTGTCCTTCTTGTCTACCTGTGTGGAGTGATTTAGGTCAAGGGGCGTGGTCTGGAGCTGGTGGCTGCGGCAGCTCAATCACGACAGCTGCGTCCAATTTACAATCTCCTCTGCCAGTACTTAAGTCCTGGTCTCCCTCATCAGCGTTGCCAGATTGTACTGTTGACTCACGTGGACCAGCTCCTGGAGATATCTGCCTGGGCCGGACCTATGCTCTGCTCCTGCCTCGCCACCCTCTTCGTGCAGACCAGTGTCACCAGTTTCCGCGCTGGTTGTTCCCCATTCCGTCCTGGAGAGTACCCAGCTTTGGTTTGGTCCCTTTTCCCCGGCGCTGGTCTGATGTCGACGCTATCTGCCTGCCTGCGCTCTCAAGCCCAGTTACTGCGTGAACCTAAGTTACCTGTTCTATGAATAAACTGTACCGAACTGTGTTATCCAAGTCTCTTTGTTTGGTCTCTGTGTGCTGACGACAACTAGCTAGAAGAGACTAAAAAGCTCTGTAGAGCTGCAGAGTTGATGATAATTCTCTGTGGGTTTATCACTGCAATTATTCTGATTGGGATAGTAAATGTACATTCTAACAGTTAGACATTAAAATGTTAAAACCATGTCAACTCCACTTATTAGCATTTCCAGGAGCTTTCAACTGCATCTTAAGGTCTTCATCAGCTGAAGTGATCATTTCGTGACCTATGTAACCATTCGGGAAAGTGTGTCCAAACATTTGACTGGTACTGTACGCGTTAACAGCCTTGTGCAGTTGCTGGAGTGATTGAAATAAACCCACCAAATTATATATTTTCAGAGCAGCTGTTTCAGAAGTTTTAAATCATTTCATTACCTTGAAACCCCAAATAAAATACAATGCAACCAAGCAACCTCTCACCACATTTCATTTTTCACTTGTTGTATATGGCATCAGTCTCAGAGTTCTTCACTTTGTGTTGACTTGTGTTGTTACAGATTCATTACAGAAATCTCCTACAATTCATAAGACGTTCTGCATTCCACAATTACAGTGAGGTAAATCCACAGTTCTCAGGGGCAAAACTAACGTGGTGGGTTTTTTTTTCTGGAAGTTACATTTGAAAAAGTGGGGGTCGTCTTATATTCGAGGACTACGCAATCACATGTTCACCACATCAGGTATTCTTTTAGAATGTAGAGAGTAGAGCTGTAACACCGGCTCCTTCAGAGAGTGTTGTATTATAGGTCTGTTTATAGTGTGTCTGTTAGTTAGTCAGCAATCAAAGTGTGGTTAGTCCAGTTTAACTCCAGGAGTTTCTGAAGGCTTGTGTAATGTGTTTTGCTGCCAGAGAGGAAATATAATGTGAAAACAAGTCTCAAGCGTGTCTTGACACCTTTACTGCACAAACATACCAGGGAGAAAGCAGCCAAGAATTACTGCTGTCACAGATGATGAGGAGCTCAGAGAAAAATATTCTGACTGCTTCCAAGAGCCTGACAGGACAGAGTTTAATTATGTGACTGATAGACAAGGAAACAAATATAGGACCAACGTTCTGCTTGAAATGTATCACGGTATTTCATGTTCTTTTTACGAGCTTCAAAGATGAGGACTCTCTTCTCTTAATAGTTGTCACAGCCACCATCAGAACACAAACATTTGGCTCACCTCTGTGGCCAGCAACACATACAAAAGGACGCCAATCCCGAAGAACAGTATCAACTAAATGATATTTTATTAAGAAACCAAATAATACTACACATTAACCAAAACTATGGGAGTCTGGAGGCCTGGCCAAACATAACAGAAGATGGGGGAAGTCTGGGCCAGCCACATAGCGGGCCGTCGGACCCAGAACTTGCCCCCCTAACCTACCAAAATCAGTGCACAAACTAAACTATCAACAAAAGCCGCGAAAACTAGACTTCCAGATCTCCATCCTCAAAAGAAAAAAAAACACAAGAAACCAGAAAAACAAAACACTAGATGGTTAGAAGGCTGCTCGTCTGACAGAGAGACATCTCCTCCCCCAGCCTTCCTTAAATAGGGGCCGGCCACCGCTTAATTTCCAGATCAGGAGCACCTTAGAAGGGGACAGAGAGAGAAGGAGGGAGAAGAACACAAAAGGAGGGAGCGCTTAACAATAGTATCTCAGGGAAATTTTTCCCATTTGTAGTGGATTTGATGGTGCTCATAGGTGATGTGGCTTAATATAGTCTCCACAACCACATTTTATTTTAGTTCTAAACAATAGTAGTTAGTTAAACTAAAAACAAGAATTTCAACTGACTCTACTGAAGGTTTTTTATGCATCAAGTGGTAAATGTATGGCTGCCGTTACCCCCAACTCAAAAGCATAAAAAAGGGGAACTCTCACGCTTTCTTAAAGGACGAAGTTAGCTGATAAATTGTGTTTGAAAACCACATCCTGTCACTGCCTTTACCACTCGACAACCCCTCATTTTCCTCCTTAAACTACAATCATATTATTATATTATCACATTCTCACTAACAAAGACCATGCCAATAAAAATATAGATTTAGAATGGTTTATTGCATATTATGGATGGAGGAGAGCCAAGATGATGTTGGAGGGATGGAGTAAGGGTCTGGAGGGAGGGATGAGGGATGAAGGGAAGGAGGGTGAGAGATGAGGGGAGGAATCAGGGTCGTGGACGGATGGATGGAGGAGTATGATGATGGACTGGTGTCAGCTGGTGGCGGGAAGACAGAAGTGAACCGCAGGGATCGAGACTCTGAGTGGGGGAGCCGTCTCTTGGAGTATTCAGACTTGATAGAGCCCCCAATAAGAAAATTTAAATGGAAAGCTGCGATTGGGCGTTTCTGATGTCTTTGAGGTCGTTGCGGATGTAGGTGAGGTATGCTGGAGAAGACCAGCGGCTGACAATTTTGATAATGTGGTCAGGGATTCTATGCCTAGAAGCGGTGGAGGTGGCTCAGATGCAAAATGAATGCCCAGAGTATAGCTCAGGGATCCAGATCTGGATAGGATTTGCGAAAGTGGAGGTGAAACCAGAAGCGGGTGGCCACTTTACCTGTCTCCGAGATGAACAGAGGGTCTTGGGGGGAAGCATGGCTGGCTAGTCTTGAGTTTATGTAGTCTCGTGTAGGTTCATATGGACTTAAGTTCGAGTCTAGTTGAAAGAGGTAGATGGGTTGGGGTAGACCCGATTGGTTGGTCTTGCTGCATTTGAGGTGGTAGATGAGAGTGTTGGAGGAATAGATGGAAATGTCAGACACGGTTTCGTGTTCAGTTGTCCTTAGTGTTTCTGAGCTGTCATTATAGCCCTTTTTCACAGCAGACATTTTGATTTGTGACAGTGGGAACGGCACAAGCATTGCTCATAAAATTAATTGTGGCTCCCTACTATTCAAGTGTCCCAGGAAGTAAACTTTAAATATAAAGTTCGTAAAAGCATGACTGAACTATTTTCTATTTGTGTTGCTCAAACAATGATGAATCTCACAAAAGTTCTTAATTTGTTAAATAATTAAGATCTATATCTGTGTGCACAAATGTTTCATTAATGTGGCCAAATTTGAACAGGCCCAGATTCAGGATTATAAGTGAAGATTGTTCCATTCACTGTAAAAACTCCTACTCCTAAATAACATATTACACAGACAAAAATACTGTTTCTCTTATAGGCCATGGCGCACAAAGTTAAGAAGGGAAGACAAAAACAAGAGAAATGTGCACACACCTAAAACCACAAGGATTAAACGATGCACGTTGATTGTAACAGTATGCTCCTAGTCTTAACATTCTCAATACTCCTAGGAATCATGACACCACTGACTTTTATCAAGAAACAGGCATTCAGTGTCTGACATTAAGATATACCGTGTTAGAAAATAAGAACTACAGAACTAGAAAACAAAAAATCGATAACATCTTTTCAGAAAGCAGAAGTATCAATACTTCAATTAAAAATGAAGTTTTTATATTTCACACTTTCTGTTTTGGTGCATAATCCTGCACAAGGAAACATTGCTGAGATTAAAAAAGGGTGTAGGAAGGTGTGTTGACATGATGATTTTTCAGATGACAGAGTGCCTGAATGATCAAGTTGTGAAAATGGGAACACATCCAATCTCTGAGGGTTTGTCGTAGATTTATTCGACACCTGTACAGTATATAAAGTGCAGCGGCGCTGAAAAAGTATAGTACCACCATCCAGGAAAACTAATCTCCAGTACTTACCTGTTCATCATGATGAAGCTGATCCTTTCTCTGACTCTCATCTGGGCACTCTCCAGCACAGGTAACTGGAGAGAGTTTCTGCAGCTACTAGAGAGCCTAATTTAAAACTTTTAAGAAGTTTTTCATGTTACCAAGACTGATTTTAGAAATGAATTTAAATTTTACACTTTATATCACCAGATGATTTATTTTAATTAACCAAAACAAATTTCATATCCTTGACAATTGTGGATAAGATAAGATAAAATAAGACTTAGCTATACATAGAAATCAGTCCAGGCTGTCAAAGGCAACAGAAAAAGTCAGGGAAGGTCTCATTTTTTAAGTTACGTTACAATCCATTCACACATTGGCAATACAAAGTAAATAAATGTAAATTGCTACACATAGTAGACCTACCTTTAAAAAGACCTTATAGCTCTTACGAACTAACCATTGAATATGTATTGTATTTAACCATGTTTTACAGCTGGGGTCTCTGAGACCCCAAACAGAAGTAATGCATCAGTTTATGTAGCCGACTTCTGAGACACGTCCTCAGTTCAAAATCATGGCTCATAAATTTAGGAAAAGCCATGAAGTATCAAGTTAACAAAACATTGTTAACTATACTTTCTGAGCTACTAAAGAGGGCCTGGGGTCTCCAGAACATTAGAGTTAAGACGTAACTGCAACATTCCCAGTTTGAGACTGGCTCTTTACTGTATTCTACTGTATTCTATCTAATAAAGACATAAAAATCAAAAAATACTTGTGGGCATAACAGTGAGTAATGAGGAAAGCTCAATGTAATTACCTCACAGATAAAAACTATAAAAAGTTATATAATTTGTATTCATCTTTTTCGCCACATCTCATATTTTCCTAGCAGCCCATTATCAAATGTCCCATGGCTATACTTAAAACACTTTCTACCTCCACATCTACCACCTAATCATTTCTCCGCCATTAAAAAAACAGTATATGAGATACTATGATCTATTTCCTCCTGACTGGCTTGTGACCTCTTATAAAAAAGCAGTGTCTAGTTGGGGCCCCTTGTCATGAGTCTATGAGTTGTTAGCAGTTCCACCAAGTGACTTCTCCTCTAAACTTCTCACATGGTTTCATTAAAATAACTGTTGAAGGCCCAAAGAGGTCAAATTTTTATTATTTTTAAATTTCACAAAACAAGGCAAAACTTCAGTCAAAACTCCAACATATTAACACAAATTTGTGTATCAGAACTTTAGTTTTTTCTTCTTCCTGCTCGTTCAAAATCCATTTATCTTGTGAGCCTTTGGAGGGGTCCCAGATTGAGAACCACTGGACTAAACTAATGAACTGTATATAAACGATTTAAAACTAGCCCCACCTCCACCAGCTACAACAGTAAATGCTAATTATGCACTGATGCATCATGAATTCTCCCTCAGTCGGACTACAGACTGACAGTTTGATGATCCCATCTAGTGCTGACATCTAGAGTCGCGATGAAGCAAGTGTGATGTTTCTGAAAACCTCATGGAGTTGTGTACATTATAGATTTTAAATAGAAACCAAATCCTTCACAACCACAACAACAGTACACTATATATGACATGCTTGAACACTGTGAGTAGCATGCCCACGGGAACATATTTTGAGTTGGGGGTGCTGTACTTGGAGGGGATAAGGTGGTGTCAACGCGTAAAAAATATAATGAGAGCACCGCTTACAATTGGCTCTGACAAAAGGGCTATCGTAAGTGTAGTCGGGTCAGAGTCAAGGGAAGCTCGCTCAACTGTTTGCCTGTTGCCTTGACGAGAGGCAAGTTTCTGTCACTGCAAGGTAATGCCGAGTATCGCAACTAATTCCTAAACCTTTAAGGTGTGCCCTCGTTCTGGTTTTCCAATACATAAGTAATACACGTGTGTAGAAACATAATTATCTCCAATACTTTGTGAATAAACTTTCAGTTGAACTGTTACTGAACAAATCATGCCCATTTACTGCACGGCAGCAGCACATAATAACAAACCAGTATTCTTACCTTGTGCTGCAGTCATAACGCTCCAAATGTGTTTTTGCGCTCCGGGGTGACACTGATGAAAGTTTTCATCATGGCATGAATATCCAACTCGGCAACGATGTCTCCGTGTACATGGATCAGGGTCAGATGTGTTAGTCTCTTTTGGGACATGCTGCTCCGCAGCCAGGTTTTAAGGCGTCTGAGGGTTGAGAAAGTTCTCTCCGAAGAAGCAACAGAGATCGGTAGGCACATGCAGAGTTTTGTTAGATTCTCTACTTCTCCAAATAGAGCTCTGGTTTGAGGGTGCAGGTTGGAGAGATGTGAGGCAACCTCTTGTGGAATTGTGGGAATTGGCCCCTTTACACACATCTCCCAACATCTGGAGCTGAAGGTGCAGTCGGCCTCTGTCTAGCTCTTTGGGAAGCTGAAGAGACTGTGTGTCAAGTTCTGATGATAGTCGGCTGTTTGCTGCATCACTTACAGTCTTCTCCCTGAATGCCGCTGTTTTCATTCTGCTCTGGTCGAATCTCCTGGTGAGTTCAGACTGAACCAAATCCAGAGCTTCATAAAACTCAGCTCTCCATTTTAGTTCACCTGTTGCCTGTGACAACGCTTCAGGGCCGACTGCTTGGCGATAGCGGGCAGGTGTTCTGCTTACCCTGGGCTCAGCATCTGGCATCTTCAGACCATTCTGGGTGGCGCACACTTTCACCTTGTCTACCATTTCAGCCACCACGTTGTCATCTCTCAGTGTCCCTACTCTGACCTTGAGCAGGTTCACACACTCAATGGCACCAAGAGCACTTGACTTTTTGCTCTGCAGGCTCCTTGTTACAGTTTCACAGGGCCCGAAAAGTGTTCTGCCCTTGAGTGCCTGTTTGTGCAGTCCTGATATTTTTGTCCTTGTATCCCCTCTTACACTTCTGTCATCCTTCAAGCTTCCCAGTGTGGCCAGTACAGCGTAAGTTGAGCAACAGCGCTGAATTGCTTTGGTGTGCATACACCATCTCGTTGGGCATAGTCCTAAAATGTTGACAATGATGTCATCGCAGCTGAAAAGTGTTTCAAAGAGCTGTTTGCGTTTTGCTGATTCTTTGATAACACCTGCAACACCCTGCACGAAGGTTAACCCCTCAGCGACTAGGCTCACCTCACGTGCAACTTCTTGCAGCACAAGGTCCAGGGAGTGGTTGCTGCAATGAACATAAAAGGACTGAGGGCATATTTCCTTCAGTTGCGCCTGAACACCAGACAAGCGGCCCGACATGTTATTTGCACCATCAAAACAATATCCTTGAAGGCGACCCAAAGAGATGTTCAATCTCACAAAGATGTCTTTCAAACACCTAAACAGTGTTTCTGCAGTTGTGTCAGGGCTCGTGTAAATACCTAAGAACTTGCAGTGAGACTCAAGATTGCTGTCAACAAATTGAAGATTGCATGAGAATTGTTCCGTAGCGCTGATATCCGTGGTGCTGTCGGCTGTCAGTCCATAGAACGGGCAGTCTGATGCACGAGTTACTATGTCCCTTTGAACAGCATGACCAAACAGTTCGATTATCTCATTCTGTATAGTGTCGGACATCCAATTATCCCTCCTCGTTATCCACTCTCTTTCTTTGGGTAAATTATATGTCCGTTCCAGCAGCAACTCATGGAGTACACCATCACGAGTTGTGTCACCCCTAAAAGGGATTCTCTTTCGTCCCAGGAATGCAATGGTACGAAACATTATCTCCAGCACATTCCTTGCTGTTTGCTGGTCTTTGGCTGTGATATCAGACAGCAGAGCGCTTACTGGCATTTTCTCTAATCCGGCAAGAGTGCGAATGGCATCTTTATGAATGGCCAATTTCTCGTGCAAACTGAATTTTGCAGAGGCCTTGCGCCAGTTGAAAAATCCTTTCTCAACGAAAAGCCTATCTTTAACGTTACTCCCATGCTGATGGGAAGCCACCAGTTTTTTCTCACAGCCTGGATACAGGCGAAACAGAAAGCGCAATCTTTCTCTATGTCATAATGTATCCACCTCCATTTGTCAAACCACTGAGGCTGAAAAGAACGGGAAAAATCCTCATCTCCAAAACGTCTACCTGGAAATGTGTGGTCCTGTGGCTGGCAGCACTGAGTTGACGTTGTTGATGTTCCCCCCGCCGCCGCCCTGGTCTGGTTAGCATTTGTGCAGGTAGGGGCAGTGCTGGTGCTGCTAGCTTGGTTAACGTTAGCTCCCTCGTTGTCTGTTGCTAGCAGGGTTGCTGTGGGAGTGACAGGTGTGGTTGTAGAGCTAGAGGTGCTGTTGCTACTTCTTTCAGTTTCGGTTGCTGAGTTTTCTGCCTCAGATCTATTAGCCTTTTTAGCCTGTGATGGAATTATAAAGAAATCCGAAATGCGCTTTTGTGCCATGTTGTAGTAGCTAACTTCTGTACAAGCAGTCGAACTGTTGACCCGGGAAAGTTCTCACCACTATTCATGCATGAGCGGCGCGCAGGCGCAGCGCGCCTCGCCTTTGGAGAAAATGGCAGATTCATTCTGATCAAATTGTGTTTATTTTCTTACCAACCAAGTTATAAAATCAAATTACATTAAGTAACATGGAGGAGCTTAACATCAATAATTAATTCATTTATTAAAATAAATGTATGTAATTTTAAATGATGGTTGTAGTTTGTCTAGATTTCACTAGGGGGTGCTGCAGCACCCTCCGCACCGCTATTTCCCGCGGCCCTGGTGAGTAGTATGGTAATTGTGAGAATTTGGCAGCATCTTTGGGGAGGATATATATGTTTTATTTTTTAAAGTTGTTTAAGGGAGCATCCATTGAAGCTCTGTCTAATAAGCACTGGTCTGGTCTTTTTTTATTCATATATAAATGTATTTAAACAAGATTATAAGATTATTTTTTAAAATGCCAGGTAGGAAAAATGTAGGCTTTATAATATAAAGTACATTTCCCTACTACAGTCACACAAATACTGCACACATATGAAAACATTTCAATTTTTCTTTATTCTGTTCTACTTTGCTGTCATGTGATGTCTTTTGATATGAAATGTGTTGAACAAAACTTGCTAATTGCAATAAAGAAAAGCATCAATCATAAGTAGAAACCTACCTGCAAATAAAACCATGATGTTCAGTCTCATTTAATGACAAGTTAAAATCTGCAGTAGTTACAGGTAGTGTAGCCTACTGTATCAGTCTATTGTAGGCAGATTAAGGTTAATCCGGTCTAGTGATCCCTACCTTGTTTGAATGAAAACTCTATGAAGCTCCTGCAGCTGCAGGAGCTCTGCAGGCCTCTTGCCACGTAGGCTAGCAGGGCTACATGATGGGACATCCCGAGCAGGCTACAGTCAGACTGATCTGCAGCAGCAGCAGCAGCACTGTTAGTTACATCTACAAACCAAATGTTAAGTGGGACAAGTAAAAAGATGCCCATGCAACATTCATTCATGCAACCGGTTAACTCATGCAGAGAGACTGGTTACCGTAAAGACACAAACATCACCGATATATTCAGTAATATTCAGCTGTTCAGACCCAGACTTACCGAACCCTGGTATTTTTCCAGGGACACTAACTTCCCCCTGCTGTTCACTACTTTAAAAGTATAAAAGTCTTTCTGTTTGCTCTCAGTGAGGCTGAATAAAGTCAGCAACACGGTGAGCGCTCCAGCGGGGAAACTCCATGAATGTATAATGAGACCTGGATCCGGCACTGACGCTCAGCCTTGCTTCCAATTTGTCCCAGTGGCCACTCATAGTATTGCAGCGAAAAATTCGCCTGCGGCCCTAAAAGCATTTTCCCCACAGACCACCATTGTAAAAGAGAAGTCTGTAAAACTGTTGACAGGACACCTTTGAGGAACTGCTAGAAAGTGATCTGGATCCTGAAGGGGCACAGAGGCTTTACAACTACTATGCAAAATATGTACATTTCATCTGGAAGGAGAGCTACAAGTCGATAGAATATCACATGAGGGCAGCACATGAACAGGTTGGGCTGTAACTAAAGCACTCAAATAGGCGCTGATGGATTCATGAAGCCTGTATAATAAAGAGAGAGAAACAGATCAGCTGTGACTGGGCAGTTTTACTTGTTTATACTAATGCAGAGACGATTCTTAGCAGCAATAATCAACTTACTTATGAGTTACCATCAAGTTATTCACTACCCAAGTCGTCTTTTCACTAAGTAGAACTCTTACATTTACTTTGATTTGTGTCTCTGAGTTATTTTGATATTTTTACCTCTAAAAGAGTATTTGTGACTCACTTATCAGTTGTGTCATTTTTAATGCAAAGTTGACATTGTGATGTCTTTGTTATGACAACTTGACATTAATCAATAGTCAGTCATTAACATGCCATAGCAGGCCTAATCATCAAGCTTAAAGAAACTATTTAACTTTATGTGTTAACATTACATTAAACTGTCATTTGGTTGGTTTTGACATTGGCTGTCATGAGACCATTATATTTGTGTCATGAATAATTTCCTTGGCCTCAACTGCAGTGGTACAATTTTGTCATTTCATACTGACATCCTTACATGTTATAACAGTGTCAGCTGCAGTTGTTACGTCTTCATAAACTTAATTTTCCATTTACTTGAGCATTTACACTGAGTAATCTCATATCATATTTTTTCTTTCTTTCTTTCTGAGTTGGATGAAAACCAACCTTATGCCTGTCAAACTTATTATAAACAAATCCAAACCCATTAGGCCTGTGCATAGTCTGTATGTGCGCAATATCAAACATCATTACATCAAATCATTTATACATAAAAAATGAAAAAGTAGACATCTTGAAAATGCATATATATTTTATATTAAGTATATTTTATTATCATTGTTACGTCCCCTTTTGAAACTAGGGGTAGGTGGAGACGAACACACGACAATCAAGATGTCAGAGACAAAGTAACAATCATCCTCCCACCTAAAATATGAGAAATCAAATACAGCTGCCCAGTGGTGAGTTAAATGTGCTACTAGACATGTTAGAATAACTTTAAACATGCACAAACATTTCCAGTGATCTTAAAACTACATTCAGGCCAATACAGTAATTAGTAAAGACTATTGCTGAACTCCACAGCTCAGTTTGAAATTCAGCTACACACAAATATCATTTCTCTCTGCCACTTTGGAAAAAGATCCTTGGATGTTTCATGGTGAGAAATCTGCCAAATGTTCATGTGTCACCTGTAAAAGTCCTTCACTTTTCATCACTTCACAGAAATGTGGAAGTCACTTTCTGTCAGCACTAATGAGAGTGTCAGTCACACATCACCTATCAGTCACACATCACCCATCAACCTATTCTGCCTGTAGTCCAAGAGGCGCACACGGTAATTGTGTTTATTTGGTTTACATTTGAATAATATTTGTTGATATCCAATTTCTATGGACAATGTGATACGTTTTGTAGGGATTATATTTGATTTTATCATTTTTCTGTTGTGCTAACGTGTCTGGTACTGTTAGCTAGTTTGAGAGACTCCAAAAATGTATATTTAAAATGTTTATGTCTATTTTTTGTAGTTTTCACGGTGTTTGATGGAGAAACAGAGAAAGAGAGAAAATAAATCTTCAAAGACATCTGTATGAAGCGTGGCCGTTATTTCATTGGACGAGTGCAGCTACAGTACAGAATGCTCCTCTGTGTCAAAAGCTTTCTGCAAATCAAGCAAAATCATACCAACATAATTTCCTCCATCAAGGTTTTATTCTAACAAACTAAAAAAGATGAATGAGACTCCTGTCCATAGAACATAAAGCCAGGCTGAAACACATTTTTTCAGACTAAAAATTCTATCCAGTCAAAAACCTTAGACATAGTCGTTAAAATTGATACTGGCCTATAATTCCCTTAATCTTATTCACTATTCTTCTTAATAAGGGGAATAAGTCTAGCCCTTTTCATTTCACTTGGAAATTTACCCTGACTTATGGACAGATTATCAATATGATACTAGATGATACTACAAATTCCACTGACACTGTCCCTCAAAAATGTGGCTGGGATGAGATCCAAACCAGATGCTTTGTTTGTAGGTAACGAGGAAAGACATATCCTTCCCTTTTCCACTGAGACAGGACCTGTGTCAAAGGCATTTGTAGAAAATATTTAAAAATGACAGACCACAAATCTGTTTGGTTAGGAGCTGTTGTTCTTCAATGATCCTGCTCATTGTCTTCACCAGTCTATAACCTTTATTCTCTCTCTATAACTATAACTATATAATCCACTTACTGTATAAAGACACAGAGAAGTGATTTCCAGGATTTATCTGGGATTTAGTCACCTTATAAGTGCAGAAAATTACTTTATGATCACTTAAAGCAATATCCAGGACACCTGATTTGCAGATCACATTCCAACGCCAATATCAGCTCCAGAATATACTAGCTGTTAACAGACACTCTAGTTCAGGAATAAGTTATTTCAATCTACACACATTACAAAAGTCTGAAAATGATTTAACTAAATAATTCTTACTAGGAGGCAACAACATGTAGCCTATGTATTAACATCACCTGATATAATACATTCTCTCTCGATAAATACACTACTCTTAACACAAGACATCTCTAAGAGTTTAGATGAATGAAATGAAGTCCTCTCCCATTGAACTGATCATTAGGAGCTTTCCACATGTCGAGCAAATCCTCCTCCGAGAGATACAATCAAACACGTAGAGGGAGCACATTTCCTTCATGCAACATCCATTGCACACCGAGGGGATGTCAGAGTCACTCCTCGTGATTTTTTTACGTGAATTTTTCACATTAAATGTGAACACATTTATCACACAATTCACAAGGAACTTCTTTAGCGTGAACTTTGACCAGTTTAGAAAATGCTTTTAGTATGAGGACTAACCGATGTATTGTATTGGGTAAACGCAACACTATGTCGGACAACTTGATAGCATCCAGGACCCGCCTTCCACACATTGGATGTACTTGCTAGTCGTGAATGTGGCTTTTTTTAATGAAACCTGTAACCCCACAGACTAGTAGTAAATGATGTGCTCCCTGGCATTACGTTTACTACTGTAGGTAGTAAGATAGTTAGCTGGACATGCTAACAACACCACCCTTCAAATTCTTTAGATGCAGAGTATTGCTCTTACTACAGCTCCATGCACACTGCTGCAGCATGCAGAAAAATTCACAACTTGACAGACCGGCAGTGCCAAGTTATGGTTGCTAAGTTATGATTAGATAATCACTGTTTTAGGGAGAGGAGGTTAGCAAACAGTTGATTTCCCAAGATTAAATTGGACCCACATTTCACCTGCGAGTTGTTTGGACCGGGACACTGGTGAATATCTCCTGAGAGCAGCAGGCAGATAAATGTCAACTTCCTGCTTGACTCTTGATGTACTGATTACCCTGCCAGGGCAGCTGGATCAAAGAAGCGTGGTGATTGAAATTTCTTTGCCATATCCAAAATCTTTTCTCTTTCCCTTAACACTCCAATCCTTGCAGAGACTCTTGGAAACAAGCAAACTTACAAAGAGGTTGACCAAGTGATAGGTAATAGAATCTAAAATAGTTGAAAAACAATATATACTGAACACTAATACTGCTGTCAACCCCTGTAGACATCTGGCGCCATCTTTCCAACAGACAGTTCTCAGTTTCTCAGTGAACTTTGTGTCTCATACATGTCTCCTATTCTGTTTAAGACCCCGATGTACAGGAAACAAATGGCCTGCAGTGTGTCAGCTGCAGTGATGCTCTAAGTACTGTCTGTAACAAGACAGTACAGTGTGAGGGAGTCCAGGACCGCTGCATTAATGGAAATGGTGAGCCCTCATGCTGCATATTGATCAAAGACCATCTCTCACAAAATGTGTTACTGCTGCCTTCAAGTGTTCCTTTCAAAACTGTGGTCTAGTAAAACATTGATTTTGTCATCCACAGCAGCACATGAGGACAAAACCTACCCGGTCCTTGGCTGTGCGTCTGCAAACATGTGTTTTATCTCAGCTGAAAGTCCGATCTGCTTTGGCCAACCTTTTGAACTTCACCAGTGAACCAGAATGTTGTGGAAGCGGCTTTTGTAATTCAGCCTGGACTGTCAAACTGAGTGTTGTTCCTTTGCTACTTGGTATCATTGCACTTATTGTCTATTAAAACCAAGACCAGTGTGTAATAGAGCTGAGAGGTAAACTGAAAAACAAACAAACAAACAATGTCATTCAGAGCAGGACTACTAAATGTACCTAATTTGTGTGGTTTAACAAGAGTAGCAGTATAATGTAGTGTGTGTAAGTGCAACTGGCATGTCCTCACTCATTTCTCACACAGTCTTAAAACATTTGACAATTTAAATTTTTACATTTGACAATTTTAACCGCAACAGCAGCACCCTGATAAAAAAAAAACACTCCTCCATGTAATGAAGCAAATATACACTCACTGGCCAGTTTATTAGGTACACCTTGCTAAAACTAATGCAGTCTTATTCAACAGTTCTACCTTCATGAAGGTTATAACGTTCAGTTTTTGTTGAAACAGTTTTAGAGAGGTGTTGATTCAACAGTATGATCATTGTGGAGGATGTAGAAACAGAGAGGTGTTTCTATTATTTTGCCTACCCTCACTGATATAAACGGGGTGGTCAGAATAATAGAAACACCTGTCAGTAATGCAATACAATTCAACAGCATCACAAACTGCAGCCCCCTTCATACAGTTGAATCAACAGCCATCAAAATAACGTCAGTATATGTAAGAGTTCTACTTAGTGAAAAGACGACTTGGGTAGTGAATAACTTGATGGTAACTCATAAGTAAGTTGATTATTGCTGCTAAGAATCGTCTCTGCATTAGTATAAACAAGTAAAACTGCCCAGTCACAGCTGATCTGTTTCTCTCTCTTTATTATACAGGCTTCATGAATCCATCAGCGCCTATTTGAGTGCTTTAGTTACAGCCCAACCTGTTCATGTGCTGCCCTCATGTGATATTCTATCGACTTGTAGCTCTCCTTCCAGATGAAATGTACATATTTTGCATAGCAGTTGTAAAGCATCTGTGCCACTTCAGGATCCAGATCACTTTCTAGCAGTTCCTCGAATTTCTGGTCAGCTTCAACTTGGTGACTGGACTCTGCATATATGTTTGCAAGAGATATTTGTCTTTTACGTGCTGCTTGGTCTCCCAGATGGTGGTGCAGCCAAGCCAGGTTCTGGTAGTTCACCACTAACCAAGGACTCTCATCTGAGACAGTGTTTCTCATCTGGCGGCATCTCCGGTGAACCCCAGCTGGTAGTGGATGTACCCCTGCAGATTGTAAATGTGACCCAGCCAGCTGTATCTCTCCTTGGTGCCGATGTCCTCCAGCTTGTCCTTCAGACAGAAAAGTTTGGACCTGCTGGGGTCCAGATCCCAGGTGAAGTGGCACTGCAGGGCCTCCAGTGTCAACTGATTGGAGATTAAAAATGACAAATATTAAATCCAACGCGTCCTCATACCTAAACGACAGAATAGGTTGTTTGCCAATGACTCCCAATATGACCGTTGGAAAAACTACATGACCGTTGAAGGTTATAAGTTATGTACATAAGTTAAGTTACGTCTTGACTTACTAACGAAAATGCAGGGATGCCATACTTTTTTAGGCCACTCCGGAAGTTAACATCGCCCTGGTCCCTTCGACAAAAAGCCATTTGGATTTTTCCATTGGATTTTGGATTATTGCAGAAAATAAGCTCTGTGGCAAACAAAATGTTTATGATACTTACATGTTTTGTTCAGCAAGATAATCTTCACAAATGAACACCACTTTTATGATTTTTGAAGCGTAAATTCAATCTCCAGAAGTAAAAAGCTAACGTTAGGCTATAAACCAGCTATACCACGGTCACATGACTTCAGCGTCTCCACCACTGAGCTTCCAGCGCTGACCTCTTCTACAGAAGCCTTTGGGAAAGTTTGAGTTAGAATAGTTTGCAGTATAAACACAACGAGGCAGTAAAGGCGGACGAGTGAGTAGATGAGTTTCTGTGTTCAGCATGATGATGTTTAAAGCTGGGGTAGGCAAAACCTGTGCAACCTATACGAAACCTTCCGCCTCGTATCTCTCTGCTGCCTCGTATCACTCTGCTAAGCTCCTCCCACCAAACCCACCGGTTCGACCGACAGCAGAAGGAGTCAGTTGCCTAGTATAGAAATTTACTTTATATTATAAAGCCTACATTTTTCCAACCTGACATTTAAAAAAATAATCTTGTTTAAAGAAAAATAAATTTATATATGAATAAAAAAAAGACCAGACCTTGTGTACTTTCTCTTAATTAGTCCTCCCATTGTCCCCGATCTCTTTCACAGATGCTTCCAAATTCTCACAATTACCATACTACTCACAGTGTTCAAACATGTCATATATAGTGTACTGTTGTTGTGGTTGTGAAGGATTTGGTTTCTATTTAAAATCTATAATGTACACAACTCCATGAGGTTTTCAGATACATCACACTTGCTTCATCGTGACACTAGATGTCAGCACTAGATGGGATCATCAAACTGTCAGTCTGTAGTCCGACTGAGGGAGAATTCATCAAAGAACACATGTGCTTACTTTTGCAGTGATGAGCTTCTCTCCCGTCCTGCAGAAACTCTTCGCTGCTGACTGTGAGCTGAAGCATGAAGCTGTAACATGCATTAACCTGCACTAACATACTCACCTGTTTCTATGCCGTGAATCCGTAGAGGTCCACCCACGACCGCTTCACTAACACTTAAAAGGTAAACAACAAAAGCATTGATCTGATCAGACATGCAGCCTCTGATTTTAGAAAGAAAACTGAACTTTTCAGTTTGAATCGCAGTTTAAATGTTACATGTGATCGAGTGCTGAAATGATAGAAATTTATCAACAAAAATGTTGATGATTGATTAATTGTTTAAGTCATTTTTCAAGCAAACACATTTTTTCAGACAACTATTCTCTGGCTCCAGCTTCCACAGTGTGAAGATTTGCTGCTTTTTTTCTGTTTTATATCATTGTAAATTAAATATTGTTTGGGTTTTAAACTGTTGGTCAAACAAGACGCGACATTTGGACTGATTCTTTTTTTGAAAAGCTTAATCAATTAAAGAGCAATTTAATAGCAGCTGAAAATCTTGTTTTTGCTAATCTGCAGTGGTTTAACCAGCGGTGGAAGAAGTATTCACATCCTTTACTGAAGTAAAAGTACCAATACAGAAACTTAAAAATACTCCATTTCAAGTAAAAGTCCTGCATGAGAAATTGTACTTAAATAGAAGTACAGAAGTATTATTAGCTAAATGTACTGAAAGTATCAAAGTAAAAGTACTTGTTTCACCCCTGTGACTGAAATATTATTCTATCTGACATTATTAGATTGTTAATACTGATGCATCAGTGCATAATTAGCATTTTACTGTTGTAGCTGGTGGAGGTGAGCCTAGTTTTAACTAGTTTATATACAGTTCATTAGTTTAGTCCAGTGGTTCTCAATCTGGGGCCCCTCCAAAGGCTCACAAGATAAATGGATTTTGAACGAGCAGGAAGAAGAAAAAACTAAAGTTCTAATAGAAAATACATTCTGCCCTTCCTATCATCATATCTGAGATAAACACAAGCTAACAAAACTAACAGATGATGTGTACAGACCATGTTCTGCACATCTGCTCTCATTCAGGGATGTGAACAACAGTTTACAGTTTCCCAGTTGCTGCTGATTGTTGTCAGGAGACTGTCAGGACTGTCACTGCAGTGTTTTCAGTGTGTTCTCTGTGACTTTAGGTGTCCCTGGTGGTGAATGTAGCCAGTGAATGTGGCTTCACTGAGGAACACTACAAAGACCTGCAGCAGCTCCAGCGGGACTTTGGGCCGTATCACTTCAATGTACTGGCCTTCCCCTGCAACCAGTTCGGGCAGCAGGAGCCCGGCAGCGACAAGGAGATCGACAGCTTTGTGCGCAGAGTCTACGGAGTCTCCTTCCCTCTGTTCAGTAAAATCGCTGTTGTCGGAACTGGAACCAACAATGTCTACAAGTACCTTGTTGGTGAGTGAGATGTGATGTTGTCGGTGCACTGGTGTGAGTACGTTCTTGTATCACATGGAGATGTTTTCTTTACTTTCTGACAACCAGGTTTCTAATTAACACAGTGGAACATGGCGGATCACATCTTTATAAGGAAAATGTTAGATATTCAGAAATGACAAATGACATGAATAACTTTACACACTGTATATTTGATACTGAAATCATATACAGAGGTGTTACAGGGTTAACCACAGGGGACGATTTTATTTGTGCAAACTCTGTTGGAGGGAAGGCGGGTTTGCCAAAAAGTGAGACTTCCACACTTGTCCTTTACTATCTAAATACCCCAATATATAAAACGTATCAGTACATTTCCATATGAATCAATAACTAATAAATTGAAAAGTTGGGTTACTGCAAAGTCAGCTGTACAACCTGTAAAATTAGGAGCAGCAAGAAGAAAAAAGAGGAGGAGTGTTATAAGTAAAAGAAAAACAGATGAGAGGGGAAGACAGAACGGTAGACGTGAAGAATAGCAGGGAGGGAAGAAGAGACAAAGATTTGATGTCAGAAAGAAGCGGCGCAAGAAAGGAAACTGAAAAGAATGAAGAGAATAAAGGAGGGAAGAAGGGAAAAAGACAGGAAGAAAAAGGGAGGATAAAAATGTAGGGAAAAATAAATGAGAAAAGGGTAACAGTGGAATAAAGGAAGAGGCCAATAAATGATGTGATAAAAGTAGGAAAGAAGAGAAGCAACAAGGTAAGCATGAAGACACACTGACGGGACACATGAAGAAGTTCACTCCTGTTCATTTTCTATGGGACACGAGTGGATCAATTCTCAAGGCACTGTGGGATGACAGTGGATGTGGGATTGACCAATGAAAAACAAAGGATGGGTCAAAGTTTTAAATTTTAAAATTTCAATTGTTTGCAAATAAAGAGGGATAAAATGCCTGGAGGCTCTATAGAGATTTGTAAAAGAAAAAGAAAAACAGACAAATAAATAATGAAACAGTGGTGGGAAATGTAGTCTTTAGCAAGTGTGGGTACATGTCTGTGGAGGAGAAGATCGTCACTGTTTTGTACAACCCTTTAAACAAAAAGAAAGAGGCCAAATGAAAACACTGTAATGTACACTGGATGTTTTATTTATATTGTGAAGGCTTTTACTTCTTTGTCTTCTCTCATTCTCTGCAGAGTCTTCTGGAAAGGAGCCTGACTGGAATTTCTGGAAGTATCTAATTGATGTCAACGGCAAAGTGGTGGATGCATGGGGACCAAAAGTTTCTGTCAAAGAAATCCGACCCAAAATAGCTGAAATGGTGCGGCAGATAATCCTAAAGAAGAAAGAAGAGCTTTAACCTCCTGTTCACAGACCCTTTACTACACAGTGTTCTGCAGTATGAGATTTAAATTCATTGGTACATGAACCTAAAGGGATGAACTGAACACGTGTTTTGCTTGTACAATCTGACCTTGTTAGAATAAACCGTTCAATTCAAGTCACACAGCGAAAGCAAATTGTGCTTGCTTTCTGAAAGCACTGATGAAACACCACTATGTTTTATATCAGGTGTATAACATTTGAAACTGCAGCTAGAAGCCAAAGAGCACCCGTTTCCCTATTTGTTAGTCATGTGGTTTTTTAATCATTCTGATTTGTAGAATAAACTTTTACTGTGATGAGAGCGATGCCTTGCTATTGAGCTTTATGCTACACTGTTTTATTTAATAGGCATTTTCAGAACACAGATATTTGTGACTCGCCTTCTTGAAAAGTCCTCGTTCTGTGTTGAGGTAAATCTTTTGGCAGTAGGCGCTGCAGCTATAATAACAGCATAAAGCCACTGAAAGAATATTTTGTCAATAGATACAGCAATATGTAAGTATGTGTTTAAAGGATATAAATAAGCACAGAGCAGTGGTTTCCAGCCAGACTGGTACTGGGCCATGGGTCATTTGATACTGGGCTGCTGGGAAAACAATAAGATTTGGCGAAAAATTCATTATTATGAATAATAATTATATAACTTTTATGTTATCTGTTATTGAACTTGGTGTGGCCTGTCTGTGCCACAGCTTACATCATTACTGACTGTTAAGCCCACAACAGGATACTTAATGATTTTTAAAAGTATTTCTGGATTTTTTTGTCTTTATTAGATAGAATACAGTAGAATACAGTAAAGAGCCAGACTCAAACTGGGAATGTTGCAGTTACGTCTTAACTCTAATGTTCTGGAGACCCCAGGCCCTCTTTAGTAGCTCAGAAAGTATAGTTAACAATGTTTTGATAACTTGAATGACTTTTCCGAAATTTACGAGCCATGATTTTGAACTGAGGACGTGTCTCAGAAGTCGGCTACATAAACTGATGCATTACTTCTGTTTGGGGTCTGAGACCCCAGCTGTAAAACATGGTTAAATACAATACATATTCAATGG
>VMKM01003358.1:21106-34110 GCA_008360985.2 Macquaria ambigua | reverse complement strand
ACACACACACACAATAATACAAACACACAACAACACACACACACACAATAATACAAACACACAACAACAACACACAACAACACACACACAACAACAACAACAACACACACACACACACACAACAACAACAACAATACAAACACACACCACAACAACAACAACACACACACACACACACAACAACACACACACACACACACAACAACAACAACACACACACACACACACAACAACAACAATACAAACACACACCACAACAACAACAACACACACACACACACACAATAATACAAACACACAACAACAACACACACACACACAATAATACAAACACACAACAACAACACACACACACACAATAATACAAACACACAACAACACACACACAACAACAACACACACACACACACACACAACAACAACAACAACACACACACACACACACACAACAACAACAACAATACAAACACACACCACAACAACAACAACACACACACACACACCACAACAACAACAATACAAACACACACCACAACAACAACAACACACACACACACACACAATAATACAAACACACAACAACAACACACACACACACAATAATACAAACACACAACAACACACACACAACAACAACAATACAAACACACACCACAACAACAACAACACACACACACACACAATAATACAAACACACAACAACAACACACACACACACAATAATACAAACACACAACAACACACACACACACACACACACAACAACACACACACACACACAATAATACAAACACACAACAACAACACACACACACACAATAATACAAACACACAACAACAACACACACACACACAACAACAACAATACAAACACACACACAACAACACACACACACACACAACAACAACAATACAAACACACACCACAACAACAACAACACACACACACACACACACACACACAATAATACAATCACACACCTCATGTGTCAGTGACTTTAGTTAAACTCACCAACAGAAACAATATAAAATATTTCCTCATAACTGACCTTCTGGTAGTGCTCCGTTTCTGTTTTGTGTTTCATTTCACTGCCCAGCAGTACATTTACTCAAGTACTGTACTGTACTTTATACTTGTACTGCACTACATCTCAGAGGAAATAATCCCAGTAAACCGTGTAACTGGATTCATAAACTGGCTCATTAACTCTTTGAATGTTCATGTTTTCACGTGCAGTTTTATTATTAATTTGCTCTCTCTGTTGGTTTGATGCAGTGTGTCAGGAAGTGAGCAGATGTGAAGTCACAACCACTCAGACTTCTTCTGCAGCTTTAGTTGGATGTTCCTGTGACTCTACTGCCTCCTGCTGGAACAACAGCTCTCATTAGTGTAGGTCTACCTGTTTCTTTTATCCTGCAACACAGAAGAAAAACTATATTTTTATAGACTGATCTGATATAAAACAGCTTAAAACTGTCTCATTTACAGTGTTTTACAGTTTATTTTGTTTGTGCAGAAGAGCTGATAATGAAGTGATACATTGATCACAGGGCTCTTTAAACATATATGTTATTTAACAGAGTTATTGTAATGTGTACGCAGCTTGTGCTGCTGTCGTGTTTCATTCAAACACGAGACAAACATGTTGCAGTAAATTACCAGAACGTTTCAGCTTAAAGTCCCTCTAAGTGACAAAAACAAGAAAGAAGAAAGTGCAGCAGCTGCAGAGAATCTGTATTCTTCCTCATCATTCATGGAAAAGCAGGATTTTACTGTTGGAGCTCATTTTCAACTAGTTTGTATCTAATGATTCATTCTGGATTCATCTGCTGATTCTTTTCTCCATTAATCCATTGATTGATTGATTGATTGATTGATCACAATGAGCCAGAGCCCAAAGTGAGTCCTTCACAACCAACAGTCCAAACCTCAACATTATTAACAACATTAACATTATTAACATCAAAGGAAAAGCAGCAAAAATCACTTCAACCATTCATGGACTGATCGATCAGCTGTACTCGTCGGGGAGTTTCATTTAGAACTAGACAAACTCTTCATGTGTTTTGTGTAAAAATCTGAATCTGTAAAGTAACTAAAGCTGTCAGATAAATGTAGAGCAGTAAAAAATGACATGAAGAGACTCAAGTAAAGTACAAGTACCTTGAATTTGTACAGTACTTGAGTAAATGTACTTAGTTACTTTGCACAATGTTCTCTGTGAACCCAGCAGAGTTTAACTTGAAGAACAGGAGTGAACCTTCCTCATCACTGTGAGAGCTGTCCGTCACCAAACTCTTCTTCTTTCATTCATTCTTTCATGTAAATATTACTGGAGATCAGGAAATAACAGACATCATATGAAACATCATTCAAATCCTTTATTCAGAAAAAAATAATCATGTTATCTCCCGTCATCATCACAAGACTTCATGTTACAGACAAACTCAGATCTCTAAACATTTTAAAAGATTCAAAACATTAAACTGTGTTAACTTCTGTCAGCCTTCAATAAACCACACAGCACAACTTCATATTCATACAGCTGAAGAAGAACATCCTCAGATATCAACAACTCAAGAGAACAATGTTTGAATGCTGCTCTGGAGGAAACTGTACCTTGAAACTAAAAAACATTCAGTCCAACCTCTATTTAACTTTTTAAAAACACCTGTGACATCACTGGGGGTCAAAGGTTAACAGTAAAGCTCTGTCCAATCAGGCACCATGTTCTCAAACATTGTAGTTTATACAAACAACAGCCGTAATGTTTCACATCATCTGAAAACTGACGACTTTATTTTTCATATTTTCTATTTTCACTAAATAATAACGTATTTACTTTGACTTACAAAGTGATAATAATAAAACACCACACTAATTTTTGTTGTACTCAGGTAATGACATAAAGTTGTATTATTGATTATTCTTTATCATATTACTGTTATTTCTCCCACCCTGAACTCAGGGACGCCTCTGATTGGCTCCCGTCAGCTGTAAATCACAGAGAGTATTTCACTGATTGTCGTCCTTTCCTCTGTCTGACCTGATGGGGGCGCTACAGTCTGTGAATACTTCACTTCCTGTTTCCCCTCTGCACACAGACATCAGGGTCGAGGTCAGAGGTCAGCACGTGTCCTTTAATCCGACCAATCGGGCACTCTCCTCCCACAGCCTCCTCGCCACCTCGTCATCCTGCCCCTCTGGAGCTGCTTCCTTCTCTGCACAGTCACTGGAAACAGACACAAATAAACGTGTTTTTGTGACTTACGAGGACATCGCATTGATTTCCATTAATTCCCTGGAGACCATAACGTGAACCAAAAATCAACGCTGACGGTCACAACCGCATTCAAAGAGATTTCATGACTAAATCAATTCATTTCAGTGGAATCGCTGAGAAGTCAGTAGATTCACTGGCTGTGCAATAAATCCACTCATGAATTCAACCCATTGACCAACAAGAAGCCCTCCTGACAGAGCTGTTCTCTGATTAGATGGAGAGCCGGAGAGTCCAACATGGGGGAAGCTATCGTAGCTTATTAGCTGTGTTGCTAACATCCAGTTGTACTGCAGCTCCTCTGTCAGAGTAGAAACTGCTCCACCACAGAGACCTGATTTACACACAGTCAGGAGACAGGAGGACACCATGCTGATACAGCTGTTAATACACTGTGGACACTTACTGTGCTGTTAGCAACTGAGCTAAAGATCCTTCATACTAACTGACAGTTAGCTAGCTTGTTAGCTGGGAGAGATTGTTAATGATGAACAACCCTGACAAACAAAATGTCAGGGGGGAGGAAACTGTCCAGTACTGAGAAAACAGAAAGAAGTTCAGAGAACTAGCTTGACATAATAGTGCTACTATGTTCCTGGCTGACAAGTGAGTTAGCTGTTAGCTCACCAGCTACGGTAGTTCACCAACTAACCCAGTAAGTACTTACTATGTCACCACACTTCTAGCACTGCCTATTTCGTGAAGACATGAGGATACATTTCATTGTGACACTTTCTAGTGTGACCAGGCCTTTAACCCTATAATGTAATGGTTTCCCTTGTGGGGACCTGCTTTTCGTCCCCAAATGTGAATTGAGTCCCCATAATGTAGTAATACAGGAAACACACACACACACACACACAGTAATTAAAAGTAGAAAAGGCTAAATTTAAGTGTACTCGCTGCTGAAATGTTTCTTTGGAGACATTTTGAATAGTTTCAATGCACTTAGAGAAGTTGAAGTGTCAGTTTAAGTAAAAACTCTGAGTGAAGTTGAAGTGCTGACAAGATTTGAAGATTCAGCTGAAGTTCAAACACTGAAACAAGTGTCATGTGGAAGTCCTGAAAGAAATTAGAGCCAGTTCAAGTGTAAAAACTCAAGTAAGCTGAAGTGTGAACACTGAAAGCAGTTGAAGTAAATTGTGTATGAACAGTGGAAGTTATAGCAGTGAGAAAAGTTGAGAGACGTTTCTTTTGTTCAAGGGTGAAGCAGTGAAGTGTCGGTGGAAGTGAAACAGAAAGCAGTTAAAGTGTCATTTGAAAAGTGAGAGATGTGTAACGTCTGAAAGCAGTTGAAGTGTCAGCTGGCTCTCCTGTGGTTTTAAGGGCAGTTAAAATGTGACTGTGTGTGAGGACAGGTTTGTCGACGTTTTAATGTATAAATTGTGAATGAACGGTTAAAGTTGTGGGAGTAAGTAGAGTTTTAAGATTTCTATTTTTGACCCATTATAAACTCTAAGGAAAGTATAAAACTTTAACTGTGATTACAGAAAAACTATGACAGGTATGAAAAAGCGGAAGTAACGTGATAAAGTACAAAGGGTGAAGACTAGTTTAACGTTTGAATGGAGTTTCTAGATGAAAGCATGAACGAGGTTAAAGAGGAGCTGACAAGACATCCAAAACATCCACAAGCCCCGCCCCCCACCTGAAGTATCGTCCGGACAGTGCCTCCAGGTCCGGTGTCACGGCGCAGTACACGGTGGTCTGACTGCCCTGGGTCGGAGTCTTCATGAACAGCAGGGAGGGGAGGATCAGCAGCGCCCCCAATAGGGGGAACCAGCCCTGAACGTGACGATCCAGTTCGGTCCGGATCACACCTGGGTGGAGACAGAACGACGACACACCAGAGCCTGAAGGAGGTACAGAGAGACACTGAGATCAGTATCAGGAGGTAGAAACAACAGGTTTATAAGAACTTCAGTCATCTTAACAGCCAATCACATCCCAGGTCTGAGGAGACTTTGATTTTACTCTCAGGTACAAACCTTCCAGGGTTCATAAACTCAGCACACGGAGCCGTGAACACAACTACCGCTGAGTTCTCTGATGCAAGTTCTTAATGTTTCTTTTTCTACTGTCAGTCCCATATTAATACAGTAGTTTTGCTCTCAGTACTTTCACGTCTCGAGAACATTTCAATTTTAGAGCGTTATATATATGTAGACCTCTGAGTGTTTCTGGTGTTGAGTGTTTGTGGGGACCTCTGAGTGTTTCTGGTGTTGAGTGTTTGTGGGGACCTCTGAGTGTTTCTGGTGTTGAGTGTTTGTGGGGACCTCTGAGTCTTCGGGCGAGTTCTCTGGAGAACAGGACGTTGGCCAGTTTGCTCTGTCTGTAGCTCTCCAGAGAACTGTACGGCCTCCTGCTGAAGAACAGGTCGTCAAAGTCGATTCGACCTGAAGAATCAGAAACACAATAAAAGTATCAAAACCAACAAACTTCAGAAACATCACAGAGGTCAGAGGTCGTACCCCCCCAGTGGGCGATGGACGACACGGTGACCACGCGGCTGGGGGTGGAGCTCTTCAGCCCTGGCAGCAGCAGATTGGTCAGCAGGAAGTGACCCAGATGATTGACAGCCAGCTGAGTCTCAAAACCGTCCTCCGTCAGCCATCTTGGACACATCATCACTCCTGCAGACAGACAGACAGGTCGAGAGAGAGACAGGTAGTGAAAGAGAGGTGAACAGACAGGCAGGTAGAGAGAGAGACATGTGAGCAGACAGGCAGGTAAAGAGAGAGACAGGTGAAGAGAGACAGGGAGAGAGAGAGACAGGGAGAGAGAGAGACATATAGAGAAAGACAGGCAGAGAGAGAGAAGACAGGCAAGCAGACGGACAGGTAAAGACAGGGACACAGGTTGAGTCAGACAGACATGTGGAATGAGAGAGAGAGACAGACAGGTGAACTCACCTGCGTTGTTGATGAGGATGTCCAGTCTGTCTTCACTGTCCAGGAAGTCTTTAGCGAACTGTCTGACGGAGTAAATGGAGGCCAGGTCCAGGTGTCGGATCACCACGTTACCGTTTCCTGTCGACCGCCGGATCTCCTCCGCTGCCTGCTCCGCCCGGGTCAGGTTCCGGCACGCCATCACCACCCGGGCCCCTGTTTGATTCAACACACCCAGGAAGTATTAATCCTTGTAATCAGCTCAGATGGTTACTGAGTGTTACTACGACCTCTGACCTCTGGTGATGTCATCATGCTGTTGCCGTGTGTGTGTGTGTGTGTGTTGGATGGCATTAGAAAGAGTCTGAAGTCTGTTCACACTGTAAATGAATTGTGTTAAAAATGCAGCATGTGACCTAAAATCAGCACATTTTTGAGTGAAGTCTTGTGGTAATGACGGACATCAACTAAAAAAGCCTTCAGATAATATAGTTTTAATTTGAAATAGTCTCAGTGTGATTGACTGTACAACTGCCAACATAAAGTAACTTTAGAATTTAGTGGATACTCTTTAAATATGTATGTGCTATACACTTGTTTTCATAAAACACTGTTTTTGCAGTTCATAAACAAGGGATTATTTGGACTTAAACAACCTCACATCAGCCAAAGCACCTCCCTCCTCCTCCTCCTCCTCTTCCTCCTTCTCACTCAGTCAGGTCTGAACTCACAGACATGAAAATCATATTGAATCATTCAGTGAGACTTCCACTTCCCTGATATCATTATCTCTGCTGCAGAACCTGCCTGAGAATCCTCCTGTTTCTAACTTTTCTTCAGTATCACAGTGATCAGTGATAGTTGTTTGTACATCCATGATACACTGCAGACAGGAGCTGCTGATGGACTTTGACTACATGGACACTAATACAGACTGAAAACAAACTGAAGTTGTAGCTCGCAGCTAACTCACTTGAAAACCTGCAGAGACTTTCCTAAACGTAACCATAACCAAAACATACCAATCCCCACCTTTACCTTAAACCGCACCTTGATCTTGATGTTAATGATGAACGCTGCGGGGACGTCCCCACAATGTGAGTGTGTAAACAGATTTATGTCCCCACAACATGAGTAACACACACAAACACACACACACACACACCCAGTCTGACCTCTGCGTGCCATGTCCCTGCTGGTCTCTTTGCCGATGCCGGTGTTTGCTCCGGTGATCAGAACCGTCTTCCCATCCAGACGAACCAAACAGCGACACACTCCACCTGCAATCCACCTCCTCAACACTACCACACCTGCACACACACACACACACACACAGAGAGAGAGAGATTCAGGAGCCTTTTTTTGTTTCATCTTGCTTTAAAATGTATTTAATAAACTCTTCATGAGTTGAAGCAGTTGTGTGCTCCCTTTGTTGTTATAAGGAAAAAATTGTCAAGTTATTATCTTGTTCAATGATTGTAAAAATACCGTCTATTTGTCTATTTTCAACAAACTAGTGATTAAAAATAGAAATAAGAACTAAATGAACAGTCAAAAAGATGCAGATCATGACGAGTGAAAGAGGAAATAAAAGTAAGAGTAGTGAGAGCAGAGTGGAGTCAGCAGAAAGCAGGAATGTTGAGTTAATAACAGTCAATCCTCTGATAATCAGCAGATTTAACACAGTGTGCAGGTGACGTCATGTAAGTTACCAAACAAACCAACACAGACTCTCCCTAAAAGGCTCATTATTAAACATGAACCTGGATCTGACCTCAGATCTTAGTCCAGAAAACAGCAGAACTTATTGAAAAATGTCCTTCACAGTGTCTCTTACTACTTTAAGTACATTTCCTGATTATACTTTAACGTATTTTTACAGTGTGGTGGTACTTTTACTTAAACAAAGGCTCTGAATACTTCCTGCACCTCTGATTATTAAGGTCATAGTTAGTGATGGTGTTGCACTGCACTGAATTATACTGACATGTGTTTCTAATACCCCCCCCCCCCCACACACACACACACACACACAACTACAACCTCGATAATAAACATAGAGATCAATAAATCTGAACATCATTATCTTTGTAAAGGTAGAATTTATAGCAGAGCTGTTGCATTGGATCTTCCAGGTGGCCACTGAGTGTTTGTGTCAGTGTAACACACACACACACACACACACACACACACACACACAGAGCCTGTTTTGAACTCACTGGACTGTTTGAAAGGTAACGAGGGACGGCGGCTGCACGTCAGCTTCAGCTCGACGCTCTACAGAAAATGACTAATGAATAAATAAATATATATAATATGTAAATAAATAGAAAGTGATTGTGCAGCTGTATATTATTGAACTGAACCTCCAGCGCTCTGAAGGCTCTGTGCTGAAACACGCGGGAGCCAAATAAACAAGGGAAATGTGAAGACTTTGTCCTCCTCGAGCTGCAGACTGGAGATGTGCTACCTGTTCTCACCTTTTCAGGGCTTTTCTGGAATAAATAAATGTTTGTTAAATCTAAATCTGAACACGCTGAAGGAGTTGTAAAGCAGAAGTATAAACTGCCGATAATGAATGATTGATCATGAATCAGAAGTAAAGTCTTACAGATCAGAGTGACTCCCAGCAGAGCTCCACACCTCAGCAGCAGCCCCCCCCGGTCCTCCTCACCCGGCTCTGGGTGCGAGTCTCCGCCGGGCCACGGCAGCACCAGGAACCCTCCCGGAGCTGCAGCTCTCATGGCTGCAGGTCAGAACAGAGTGAGGAAAGAGCAAGCCGAGCCGAGCCGAGCCGGATTAACTCAGATTACAGCAGATTATCCGGCACACAGGGCTGCTCTGAGATCAGAGACACATGGACAGGAAGCATCAGCCTCATCTCCAACATGTCAGCAGACATTTCTCCTTATTATTATTATTATTATTATTGTATGTTATGGAGGAGATCTTGTTCATTGCTTTAAGGATGTCATAATTAATTATTATGGTTCATTTAAGATTGTCAGTCAGCTGCTAATTATCAGTGAATAGAAAGTGATTCAGCGGTTTCAGAGACGTTAGTGTTGAACTGACAGCAGCTGAAACTCCTTCAGTGTCCCGTTAAAGTTCAGATGACTGATCATTCTCTCCACGTTCGCTCCCAGAAAGTGTTTCAGCTCAGAACTGAATTCATTACACAGAAAAGAAAGTAAACTCAGCTGGAAAACAGAGTAAATGTTACCTGATGTCTGCCTCAACTGTGACAGTATTTATTGGTTGAAAGATCAGTTGGTCAGCACAAAGGTGTGAGAGGCTCTGCAGCGTTTCTGTTTAGACAAAAACTTCTTTATAACGACACTTATAATGTTAATAACTTATAATGTTTTCAGAACAGTGAATAATAGGAAACGTTTGATTGTAGTTGTCAGGTAAATTGATATTTTATGTGAATGAAAGGCCTTCTGATGTGTTTTAACATGTGTGTTACACTTTGTTCCTCCCGCCTGTTTGGTCACTTCTGTACTGAACGTGTTGTTTGTTCTCTGGAAGAAGAAGAAGAAGAAGAAGAAGAAGAAGAGAAGAAGACCTGACTTCAGGAGGACCAGTAGAAAGATCCGGTTATGGAGTCTTTTGTCTTGTAAATCTGTTGTTTTTGTTTCATATTATTTCCACCTCTGCTCCTGACGTCACTCTCTAGCTCCACCCCGTCTTTACCCAACAAAATCAAAATGGCGCCCTGCCCTGAGAGTGTGCTGTTGTTTTGGCGCCTCTCGGCCTCCATGTTGTTTAGTTGTTGTGTTTGTTAGTTTGGCTGCTGTTGTTGTCGCGGTCAGTCCGGTTTACCGGAGTCCCGCCGGCTGCTGCGGTGCTTTTTAACCCCCCCAGCCTGAAAACCCGCAGCTCTCTGCAGCTGGATGGACTTCAGTTCCTCCAGAAAAATTTCCACCGACCAATGAGAGACAGCGCTGTCTGAGGAGGAAGTGACGTACGGCCGCTGTGAGCCAATCTGCGGCTCTGACACCGACAGCAGGAGGAAGACCCGCCCCCGCCTCTCCGCCTCCGGTCGAACCGAAGCGCGCAGGAGAAGAACCGTGCGAACCCGTCCGTGCTCTGCCGTCCCACTCCGCAGCTCCAGCAGCAGGTAAGACCCGCACGGCTCGGCCCGGTCCGGGTTAACACGCAGGTACATTTAGGGAGCGCTTGGTCTCCAGCAGCTAGCAGCTGCCGGCGGGGCGGTGCAGGCAGACAGTTCGAACACCGCGGCTGACGGTTCTGTGTTCACAATGACCCGGGCTCAGCTGTAACTGGTGTGACTGGATCCTCTAATGTTTCTCTACCCGCCCGGACTGAAAGTGTCCTCCCGCCGGGACAGGAGCGCTCCTTCTGCGGGGAAAGAAACAAAAAGCCTGGAGAGGAGCTGCAGGAGGCGGAGCGCCCCCCGCGGCCGCAGCGAGACACTACACACTGATTTACTCCCGCTCACTGCTGCAGATTTTAATACAAGTGTATTTAAAACTGCACCGATAACAAATGCACCTTAAAGGAGAGACAACTGAGACTAATAATAATAATAATAATAAAAAATCACTACAGTGTTTATTTTTAATGACTTTTATGACGTCTGCATCTCATAATAAAGACAGACTACTGTGTATTACAGTTGTACTTTATACAGTAGTACCTTCTACAGTATTACAGCATCATCCTTTTTGGTGATTTCAGTCTGACTACAGTTCTTTTGGGCCTTTCAGACTGGGTTCAGGGTTCAGGGTGGAGGATCAGTCACTGTTTCTGCCGCTGTGTGATTTTGATATTTGCTGCTTATTTCTTGTTTGAAACTCTGATTATAAAATGCAGTGAATGTGAAAGTGCTCTGGTTTCTTAATGTGCTTAAAGGTGATTAAAATGAACATGTCTTGCGGCACCACCGGCCTTTAGAGAAACAACACAAACTGAAAATTCACTAACAACTGGGCAGCTCCATCTTTTGATGAAGTTCACGTGATGTGAGTGAAAGCTCCAGAACAGCTACTAAAAGGACGTGGTGGTGAGATTGTTTTGTCAGCTGCTGTTTCCTGAAGCTCACGTTTCATTTTATTTTGGTAGGGTGTGTGTCGGTTTATGATGATGATGATGATGAAGGGTGGAGGTCAGAGGTCACCCACCCACTCGCTGTGACCTGACAGTTTCTTATGGTTTCCATAGCAACATGGATACAGAGTTGTTTATGGAGTGTGAGGAGGAGGAGCTGGAGCCATGGCAACAGGTGGACGACAGCGTGGAGGAAGATGAGATGGACTTCATCGACAACTACTGCGAGCCAGGTGAGGACCACACACACACACACACACACACACACACAGCTGGAGTAACATCACCTGTCTGTCTGTTTCAGTGGAGGATTCTCTGTCTCCTCTTCCTGCCTCTGAGACTCCGCCCACCAGGACTCCCCCATCCATCACACCTGCTCCAACAGGTATCTGTGTGTGTGTGTGTGTGTGTGGTGGGGCCTGAGGGGTCAGGGGGCCCCTGGGTCTGGACCTCTGCTTGAAGTGACTGTTAACGTGTCCTTTTGGAAGGTCACAGAGGTTAAAAGTAGTGACATCCTACAAAGAGACACCAGACGAGTCTCTATCAGTCTGGGGGTCTCTGGGGGTCTTGCTCCTCTGTAAGGGGGTGGGGGGTCTATGGTCGTGACTTCTTGGTCCACCTCTCAGAGTTTAAACTGAGTTTAAAAGAAAACAGAAACTTTTTGACTTCAGTCTTTGTTTTTCTGTTTTCTCAGCGTCTCCTGTTCGGATCCTCTCCTCCTCTGTGATGCCACCTCCTCCTCCTCCTCCTCCTCCTCCTCCTCCTCCTCCTCCTCCTGCCCCCTCCATTATCACTTCCTCACTCTCCCGCCTCCCTGTCCCCTCCACACCTGCTGCCGCAGCCCCGCCCCTGATGGCTCAGGCCCCGCCCCTCATCCTGACACAAACAGCAGGTGGAACGTTCCTCCTCCCAGCAGCCCCTGGGGCAGGCAACGCCCCGCCCATCCTCCTCACCACACAGGTACAGAAAACAAACGCACCCTCTGCTGCTCTATTGAAGGTTCTTACACTTCCTGCCTGTCTGTCTGTCTGCCTGTCTGTCCGCTGAGATCAGCTGGGATGTTCACAGACTTCCAGCTCTTCTTCTCTTATTGTCACTAACTGACACACAACATGTCTGCAAGCCGGTTTCCCTCCATTTTGTCTGTAGTTCTTCAGCTCTCAAGGCCAAAACATATGAAGTTCTGCAGGAAAGACACCTGCAGTCAGCAGCAGGAGTTAGATGAGGAGGGAAAAACAATTCTTACCTGTGATTCTGAACTGATCGCTAACAGCAGCACCCTGACACACCGATCTGAAGCTCATCTTCACAGAACTAAACAGCACTTTAATAAAACAGTGTGCTGGCATTAATAAACAGCAGCCAGCAGAATCCTGCCTGAGGAGCAGCAGGCAGTGATATAAGCGGGAGCTGAACCATGAAGGGGTTTAAAGGGGACCAGTAAAACCTCCACATCAGCTCTAAAGCTGATTGGTGACCATGAAGAGGCTGCTGGGATCTGGTCTAGCTGCGCTTTGAACCAGCTGAAGGCCTGAGGTTGTAATGCAAGTGATTGGGCACATTTTGGATTTAATAACTTGCTTATTAGCTTTACAAGACAAAGGTGAAGTTTTTTAACAATACTGTGTACACCAGGGGTCATCAACTACATTTGTCCAAGGGCCAGAATTTTTCAAAGCAGACAATGTGAGGGCTGGACTTTCAAATTTATATATATGTGTGTGTGTGTGTGTGTGTGTGTGTATATATGTGTATATATATA
>VMKM01003358.1:0-21086 GCA_008360985.2 Macquaria ambigua | reverse complement strand
AGGCCTAATTAGCCTATTATTGTTTAATATTTTCACTTTTTTTTTTTTTTACAAAATTAATGTTATTTTTGTTAGCCTGTCAGTGTGAACAGATTTCTAAAAAAACATGGGATATCCATAAAGATAACTAGACATTTAACATATGAAACGCAATTGCAGAATGCAGTCCTGATTGGCAGCACATATTAATCGGTTTTGGTGCTATCAATGTCCTGATTGGTGGAAAATGCTTGCAAGAAGCAGGAAGAAAAGCCTTTTGAATTGTTTGTCCCCATTCCTGCGTGAAAATATGGCACAAGCCGCAGTCCATTCATAGAAGAATAAAAGATTTCGTTTCAGCTTCACCTCTCCAGCTCTATTCAGTGCACAACCAGTGAAGTACCGCTTGTCGGTCGGTGGGTTTGAACCAAGAACCTCTTGCTGGGAGGTGACAGTGCTAACCACTGCACCATCGTGCCGCTCTCCCAAATACTGTAGCGCATTTTTTTACTCCTCACATTTTCTGAATTCATTTATATTCTGCGGGCCGGATGGGAAGCTTTGGCGGGCCGGATGTGGCCCGGGGGCCGCCGGCTGACGAACCCTGGTGTACACCATCAGCCAGAGAGCCGACCTGCAGAGTTCTCGTGGTTGTCGACGCGCCGGCTGCTGTCAGACCGGAGAAACTCTGCAACCTGCTGCTCTGGTCACCGACCGCAGACTGAATGTCAGCTGACTCTTGTCATGTGACTGAGCAGGCCGTTTCTCTCCATCCCATTCAAATGACACATATGGAACATTTCAGATTTGAGGACAGCAGAGGTCGGACGTTTGAAGGCAGAGATGATGAGATGGTGCGGTGTGGAACATGTGGAGGAAAGTTCCTCCGGATCATTTCACACCTGAAAAAAAACCCGGCGTGTCCTTCACACCTGCAGGACTTTCAGAGACAGATCTGTACAACAACAGCAAGAGAAAGAGGAAGTCTGATGTTAAGGCCAGAGAGAAAGATATGCAGGCTTTCAGACAGAAGACCAGGGAAAGGTTCAGGAAGTGTAAAGACAAAGCCAGAGAGAAAGACGAAGAAGCTTTCAGAGAGAAAACCAGAGAACGCAGAAAGAAATGTGACAACCAAACAGCCAGAGAGAAGGACACTGAAGACTTCCGACTGAAAAGCAGAGCCAGATACAGAAAGTTTGAAGACAGAGCCAGAGAGAAAGACCTGGAGGCTTTCAGACAGAAAACCAGAGAGAGACGGAGGAAATGTGATGACAGAGCGAGACTGAACGACATGGAAGCGTTCAGACAGAAAAACAGAGCAAGAAGGAAAAAGTGTGACGACAGAGTGAAAGAGAGGAAGAGGAGACGCTGACAGAGAAATAACACCTTTAAAGACATAAACAGGTTGACGGACGTCTTCGAACACTCAACTGAACTTGTGCTGATGTTTTTCTCTGGTCAGGCTGCTGCCTGCTGGACTGGTCAATGTTTATCTGATGGTACAATTTAATTTAAAACATTATATGTTCTTTGTTAACTGTGTAAATATGTTTATAGCATCAAATGTAATAAATGTTATGCTTCATTACTTCCTGTACTTTATTTGAAATGTTATAAAACATCACAGCACACAGATTTTAATTATCAAGAATTTAGATTGTTGTTCCAGTTTCTCAGATTATAAAGCAGAAACTTCACAGATAAGACAATAAACACATTCAATTCAATTAAGTTTTATTTATATAGCGCCATATCATAACAAAGTTATCTCAGGGCACATGAAAAATTGTAAACACAACACATCAGCAGTATGGATGCAGATGATGATACAATTTATTAAACTCTTGGGGTGTGTGTGTATATATAGGGCTGCAACTAATGATTATTTTTGGCAAAAAAAATGCTCATCACAGTTTCCCAGAGCCCAAAATGACAAATTCTTCTTTGGTCCAAAACCCAAAGACTCTTCTTTTACTGTCACAAAGAAAAGCAGCAAATCCTCACATTTAAGAAGCATGAACCAGCAAAGTTTTGATGTTTTTGCTTGAAAAATGACTGAAACGATTAATCGATTATCAAAATAATTGGCAATTAATTTTCTTTCAATCGACTAATCGTTGCAGATCTAATATATGTATACATATATACTGTATGTTTATACATTTTGTTACATATACTTTGAAAGAGTATTTTTTCTGTACATTACATACATACAGTATTTACATGTTAGTCTTTGACTGTGGGTTCGATGTAACTGACCGGCAGACTTCAGATCGGTGTCTGAATTCGTCTGTTGCACAGAGCGGTTTAGCTCTCGAAGCAGAACTGACTGAATTCTGTCTGTGTTTATTTCTGTGATGTCATGTGTTTGTGTTTACCGTGCAGGGTTTCCCAATGATGAACCATGGCACCCCTCTGCTGCTGAACCTGCAACCGGGTCAGACGGTCCAGCCCCTCACCCTGATCCAGTGTAGGACACCTCGCCTCCATCAGACAATCAGTAAGAAATATGATCAGATTATTAATCCTAGCTGATCTGATCGCTCATCACTGCTGTTTCCTGTCCCCACAGCCCCGTCGTTGGGTCAGTTGGTACGGCCCAGTGTGGGCGTGTCCCCGGTTCTGCCCCAGGGCCAGGCAGTCCAGACCAGACCGGGTCCCGCCCCCTCGAGAGGCCCTGCCCAGCCTGGCACCGCCTTCACCGCCGTGCAGCTGCCCGCCACGCTAACTATCCGCACCAGCACACCAGGACCCAGTGAGTCCGACTGGACATAAGTATAAATCTGATCAAATTGATCAGATTGATTGATTGGTTGATCTCTTTTTTTGCAGTTAACCTTCAGATGACGCAGGTGGGTGGGGCCAACTCCCTGAAGCTGGCAGCTTCCCCTGCCCTTCCCTCTGGCTCAGCCAATGGAGTCACCAGATTCACTCCGTTCAGCAGCGGTACGAGCAGGGCAATTATTGATACTCACACCAGTACTGATACTTTGATTTGACTGGTTCTTAACAATACTGCATTTCAAAAACGTGTTTTACTTGCTTTGTATTGCTATAAAATATCTGCCCAACTTTTTAATAATCAATTTTTACTAAATAAAAATTGCACAAGGCATTTAGTCTCTGAGAGGAATGGAGATCCTTAGGATTGTATTGATACAGCTTATCGGTTCCTTTTGATTACTGTTCAATAAAAAGACAAAATTAGGAATAGAATTAACATAAATGTGAAGGGATTCACCAATCGTACAGGACCTGGTCAGTCTCAGCCTCAAAGTCTACAAGAATTTACCAAAACTGACATTTACCCGCTGACAGCGGGTCTAAACTTCTGGACTCACTTACCTGTGGCAGGTGAACAGTGGAACCTGCAGGTCCTGTTAACTTTGGTTCACAGGCTGAAAATCACTCTGTTACCATGGTTACCACTCTCCATGATGGTTTCTGTGTGTCACCTGATCCGGCAGCTCCTGGTCCCGCCCCTTCTGTCGTCATGACCCCCGGTGTGACCTCAGTGCCGACCTCTGACCCCCCCAGGGTGGTGATGAGTGTGGAGGAGTTCTACTACGGGACGTTTGAAGGCGACCTCAGTCTGAGGAAGCCACACCCACTAGGAATCAAAACCTCCACTTTCACCTGCCAGATCTGCACGCACCTCGCCGAGAACAACCTGAGGTGGGATCAACAAGCACCTGAACACGCCTGGACTGTCTGGATGCACGTGCAGTGGTCTGTATGTTCACCTGTGTGTGTGTGTGTGTGTGTGTGTGTGTGTGTTTGTGTGTATGTGTGTGTGTGTGTGTGCAGGTTAATGCAGCACATGCTCCAGCACTCGGAGCTGATTGGAGGAGGAGGTGATGAGAGGAAGTGCTGCAAGTTCTGTTACCGACAGTTCTCATCTCCCGCTCAGCTGCAGAGCCACCAGGAGCAGGTGCATGGCCCTGCCCCCTCCTCCTGTAAGAACCACACCTGAAAAATATAAAACAAATGTGTGTTCCTGGACTGGACTTTGGACTTACCTTTCTTGACTTGACCTGGGAGTTAAGTGTCCTGACTCGGGATTTACCTGTCTTGAGTAGTACTTGACTTGGGACATGTTGGTCTTGACTTGGCCTTGCATTGGGACTCACCTACCTTGATTCCAAACTTACCTGTCTTTACTTGGACTTGACCTGGGACTTACCTGTCTCTCTGTCTCAGGTATGTGTCGTATTTGTGAGTGGGCGTTTGAGAATGAGCCGGCCTTCTTGAACCACATGAAGTCGAACCACAAACCAGGAGAGATGCCCTACATCTGCCAGGTGAGTCTGACTGCTGGCCACTCACGGGCTCCGTGTTTGTCGTCAGGCCTCATTAACTCAGGTGTGACTTGCAGGTGTGTTCATATCGCTCGTCCTTCTACTCGGACATCCTGCAGCACTTTGCCAGCTTCCACAGAGACTCTCGCTTCCTGCTGTGTGTTTTCTGCCTGAAGGTGACCAGAAACTCCGCCAGCTACCAGCAGCACCTGCTGCGACACCAGGTACCCCCCCCCACCACCACACACACACACACACACACACACACACACACACACACACACACACACACACACACACACACACAGACCAGGTGACCACACTCGCTGTCTGATCTGTACATCTTGGGGCTCACCCAACTAGCATGGTTCAGCTGGGGTGGAAATCAGAATGTATGTTCTGCATGTGCTTTGAAAGTGTATTAATCTAATTGGACAGTAATTATTTCATACATAGTTTTTACCAAACTGAAGTCTCCTCTGTCCTCCGTTCTCTGTGTCTCAGATCAACCAGGCCTTCCACTGTAACAGGTGCCGTCTTCAGTTTGTTTTCCTGAAGGGGAAGATGCAGCATAAACTGGAAAACCATCGAAGCTTCCGTCGACCTGCTCAGCTGGAAGGACTGCCGCCGGGGTCAAAGGTCAGCTCATTCCCTGCCCTTCACCTCAGCCCTTATGTCGGGTTCAGACTGCACAGTCCTTCTGTCTGTTGAGTCTCTGTGTCAGATTATAAATCACAGTCATAAATTGTTGCTGCGACTCGGCCAAGAGACATGACAGACTATACGTTCGTCCTCGACCAATCATAGCTCGCTGTCTTTCATAATGTGCGTGATGTCATCGGGAAGGAGGTGCTAGGGACTGACCTCCAGGAACAAGAATGTAAACAAACATGTCGTCCGAAGCGGTGTGTGTGATACCGACTGTCTTGTGTTCAGAAAAGCCTAAAACCAGGAAGAAGAAGCGACTGAGCTTTCGTCTGTCTCACTGCTCCAACATCGTTCCTCTTTCACTCGCCATGTTCACAGAGCACTCTGTGCTCCTATTGGTCAATGGCACGGACGTAACAGAACACGTCGTGGAAGGCAAAAAAAATTCTAATGTGCTCGTCTTTCTTTCGGGTCGTCTTGAGGCGTCCCAGATGTGGCGTCAGCTGTTGTCCACTATGACACACTACAGGGGATAAAACCATCCTGCGTCTGCTGGGTCGGGCTGATATCGTGTAGTCTGAACCTGGCAGGACAGGGAGAGTTTAGACTCACTATCTTCTTCTGAGCACCAGCAGCACCCGACCCGGTCTGTTCTCATTATTGATCCATGTGTCTCCAGGTGACTATCAGGACCTATGGGAAGATCAGGCCTCCGATGACATCAGCAGGGAGCCGGCTGCTCCAGAGCCCGTCCTCCCTCATCCAGCCAATCAACATCAAGACTGAGCTGCAGAAGTCTCCGATCCAGAGGAGCCCTGTGCTACCCAAATCCCCTCGATCACCAACGAAGAGACCGGTCAGCCGCAGAGTCCACGTCAACAGGTCTGTCTGTCTGTCAGTCAGTCAGTCAGTCAGTCTGCCTGCCTGCCTGCCTGTCTGCTTGTCTGTCTGCCTGCCTGTCTGCTTGTCTATCTGCCTGCCTGCCTGCCTGCCTGCCTGTCTGCTTGTCTGTCTGCCTGCCTACCTGCCTGTCAGTCAGTCAGTCTGTCTGTCTGCCTGTCTGGCTGTCTGCCTGCCTGCCTATCTGCCTGTCTGTCTGTGGTTTATCATTCATGTTCCCCTCAGGATGAACTGTAATAACTTTGGTGATCCTCTGACTTTTCATCTAGCGCCATCATCAGGTCAACATGTGGTCAAATACCTGCAGAACTAATGACATTCCCATCAGCCTCAGCTGCACTCTGTGTTTACTGCTAACTAGCTAATGTTAGCATGCTAACACGCTAAACTAAGATGGTGAACATGGTAAACATCAGCATGTTAGTATTTAGAACAGTGCAGCCTCACAGAGCTGCTAGCTTGTCTGCAGACTGGCAGAGTGGAGCTGAGACGGACGTCAGTGTCAGCAGACTCCCTCTCGCTGTCTCGTGTGTTAATGTTCCCTCTGCTCGTCTCTGCAGGACTTCATGGTGTGACGGAGACCGCTTGGTGTGTTTGGAGTGTGGAACCGACGCCTCCGACTTCTCGGCTCACTACCCGACTCACGTCCACTGTCTGCTGTGTCCGTACAGCAGCTGCTGCTCCAGAGCCTACGCTGCCCACATGATCCAGTAAGAGTACTGCAGTAATACTCACAGTACTGCAGGGATACTCACAGTACTCCACGGATACTCACAGTACTGCAGTAACTCTCACAGCACTGCAGTAGTACTGGCAGTAGTACCGGCAGTACTGGGTGCAGTGACCATCAGACAGCAGGTCAGGTGTCAGTGATTGATTGTTCTCATTGATTATCTTGTGTGTGTTTCAGTCACCACGTGCCGCCGTCCAAAGACAAAGTTGTTCCTCTGCACAGACTTCCTCCTCCATGGTAAGACACACTGCTGATCGATCATTGATCATTGATCACTCACTGATCATTGATCACTCACTGACAGAACAACAGAACAGGTTCAGACATAATAAGACAGTTTTGTTCTGAGTCATTCCTTCATTGACTCATAAAACTTTATTGTCCGTCAGTGTTTTAATAAAACATCCAGTAAATTGGACCAAATAGACAGAAGCAGACGTAGACCAGGTGTTTATTAATGTGCTGCAGTGACTTTGTCTGACCTGTAGGTGTCACTCTTCATCACTATAACTCCTCTGACTGTTGCTACAGTACAGGTTTTTATTCTTCATGGTGTTGAACTGCAGGCTATTAACAGGATGTGTTAACAGCTGCTCTGCAAACACTAAACAATCAAACGACTTTGAATTTAACAAGTTTATTTCTGGTCAAATTAGTTGATTAATTTGCTGCCAGTCGACTAATCTATTAAAGAGACAACCTGTAATTATGTTATTGATCTGTATCATGTTGATTAATCTGTGGTTGTGATGAATCAGCTGTGAAATATTGATCAGAGTAACGAGTTCACTGTTGCTTCTGTATCCTGCTCAGTGTGTTCCTGCTGCACTGCTCTCACTGCGACTTCAGGCCTCGGACTGCAGACCAGATGGCTGATCACCTGCTGATGAACCCGGAGCACCACAGCACCACCTGTCGCACCAGGAGTGAGACTCTCACACACACACGCACGCATGCACACACTTCATAAATAAAGAAAATGTCTCGGAAAGAATTAATTTACTTTGACACAAGCTGCAGGGGAAATAGAGACTGTGTTCAGTTGGTTCACTTCCAGTTAATTACTTACTGTAATTCAAATGAATTGATCAGTCTTTTAGTCAGAGGTCGACTGAAGACGCAAAAATGTGAAATTGATCTACAGGCAGCACACAGTTCGGCATGTATGAAGAAAAAAGTTTCCAATAAAAATTGATGGATGATAAATATTTATTTGGTTATAACTTTGTCTCTACTTTTCTTATATCCATCTTTCTTTCCAGGACATTTTAAAGACGTTATTAGGAAATGATGGAGGGGTTAGACCTATGAAATAAATAGATCACCTCTAAAGGGACATACAGTTTATCAGCTGGTAAATGTCACGCTGGCTCCATCACTCCACAGTCAAACACCAAAAGTCCAAGGCTGTATTTCTCCTGAACTGAGGGACTTACTTAATGGTGCTGCACAGAATCCCTGAAAAGGAAAAATGGTGAGGCATTTACTGCATTAAAAGAGATTTTACAGGCACAAAACCTCCAGCTCGTCACATGTTCAATTCTAAATTTCGTCTCCGGAGTAAATATTTCAACCAATAGCAAACATTTGCTCGACTGCTGTCACGAAACACAGTGTAATTTTAACTGCTGCTCTCTGCTTCAAGAATCAAGGACAAAGGAAAAAAACAACAAAGATAAAAGCTGTAAAACCATCTGCAGATATGATATCAGCGAAGTGAACTTTAGTGTTGAACTGAGGTCAGTTTCATTCTGTCTCGTCTCTCAGCTCCAGCTTTTCTTTCTGCTCTGTGTGTAAATAAAAACTCAGCTGCTGTTGATTTATTTTCCAGTGTCCTCTCCTCCCTTAAATCAAACTTTTCCTCAGGGAGGTCCAGAGGTTTCCACACATCTGTTTCTCCACAGCTCTAACAGCGTCTAGCTTCTGGCTTCAGCCGGAGCCAAAGTAAATAAAACTGACCCGAATGAAGGTTCAGAGTCTACTCGACACCAGGAAGCCGTGGAGATTCAGATTGAGATTACTTTATTATCCTTTACATTTACATCAAATGGTAATTTGTTAATGTGTGGCAGTAATAAAAGTGATGAGTGGATTGTTCTTCCACTGTCATAATCATCACACCAATACATAATACAGAGCAGCACTAAATGAATAAAGAACTGTACGTTGAAATAGGTGATGGTGTTGGAGCAAGGACGGGGCTTAGGGGAAAGGGTTAAAAAGAAAGTGAGTGAGTGTGTGTGTGTGTGGGGGGGGGGCTGTTTAAATAGGGGCCTGTTTAAACAGGCTCTTATTGAGGATGGTCATAGTTGATGGAATAATAAAGGATTTCTTGTAACCACTGGGACTTTCAGTCTGCTCGGCTAAATGCAGTTTTGTTCAGAGGGATTGTGCAGATTGCTTTGTTGAACAACTCAGGGCTATGGTAGCCGCTGATTCAACAAAATATTGATTGAGGGCCTGTGCCACATCAGCCGGACTCTGTAGGATTGTGCCCTTGACCTTTAATTCAATTGGCTTTGTTATCTGTTGTGGAGAAACTGAGTGTTTGAAATTTACTGAATATGCAAATTAACGCAGAATAAATGAATTATGGTGCAGGAGGTTTGAGACGTTTCTACAGATATTGTGATGTTTAATGATTTTTAATGAATGCTGGTTGATTTTTAGTTATTAATGTTTCTAGAAATAATGATACTAAATTACTTCAGATGCTAAAAAAAAGCAACTTTTCCCTTCTTTTCAGCCTACATTGAACCTGATATCCAGTTCTGCCACAATCAAGACCAGCACTCTTCAGAAGAGAAGGAACCAGTCCAGAACAAGGACTTGCCTGATCCGTCCTGGAGGTCAGCAGGTTGTTGGAAACATCCGGCAGAGAACGACAGCACCAAGTCCACCATCGTCTCGTTCATGCAGAGCAGTGGTCCTCGTCACTACCTGTCTAAGAACAGTGACGCCATCGACTTCTTCAACCTGCTCTTCCCTGCAGCACTTTTGGAGCTGATCACCAACGAGACCAATGCCCACGCCAAAACCTGTCAGTTCCTGGGCTCCTGCTACCCAGACTGGGTCCCTGTCACCACCCATGAGATCAAAGGTTTCATCGGCCTGGTCATTCTAATGGGGATCCAGAACCTTCCTGACCCGTCACACTACTGGTCCTGGAGTCACTATGACAACAGCTATACCTTCTACCGTGCCATGAGCTTCAAACGTTTCAAGCAGATTGCTGCCAACCTCCGTATGGGCAGCTTCACCACAGATGAGTATCGTGGCACCAGCAAACCCAGTGACTCGCTGCACATCTTCAGGCCGATGCTGGACATCCTGGGTGGAGCTATGTGGAATGCCTACCAGCCAAACTGCTGCCTAACTATCGACAGGGCACTGCTGCCCAGCCTGGAGGAGGAGAGCTGCAACACCAAGGGGAACCCGAAGACCCAGCCACAGGTATGGCTGCTCTGTGACTCCAAGTCTGGCTACTGCCACCGCTTCTTCATCCAGGTGGGGGAGAAGAGGGGCCAGGAGCCGGGCTTCACCGTGGTGCCAGAGCTGGTGAAGGGTCTGGAGGACAAACACCACCAACTTTACCTGGCTAGTTCGCTTACTTCTGTCCCACTCATGCAGAAGCTTCTGGACCAGGGCATCTATGCCTCCAGCTCCTTCCCACCGCCCAACCCCATCCTGCCCAGAGAGCTATGGGAGGAGGGCCGGCTGGAGAAACCCGGGGACTTCCTGCAGAGGCAGTTTGGCCCCCTGCTGGCCACCCGCTGGAGGGACACCAAGGAGATGGGTTGCCTGTCGACTAATGCAGCTCCGGGTGAACGGGACACTGTTTGGAGGAGATCTCAGACCAAAGTAGGTGGACTGGACCCCATCGACCGCCCCATGGCCTTCCGCCTCCTGCAGGAGAACATGCGAGGGGTTGACATCTGCAAGCAGCTGCTGGCTTGCAACCCGCTGGGAGGAATCCCCCAGGACCGACACTGGCGCAGCCTCTTCTGGTTTTTGGTCAACCTGAGCATCGTCAATGCCTTCATTGTGCTGCGGGAGAGCCGCAAAGAGAACCCACCCGCCTGGGTGCAAGACGGCCTTTTTACTCAGGTCAACTTCCGCAAGCGTTTGGGCAACCAGCTTGCCAAGTGTGCTCAGAAATACTTTGAGACCATGGAGATCGCCAGCTCCCGCGGGATGAGGGTGGAGGTGGCAGATGAACCAGTTAAACAGAGACACAGGATGGTGAAGATCAGCGGCATCTCCAAGAGGTGCAAGAACTGCAACTTGAAGAACATCCGCCATGAGAGTGTGTACGGCTGCATCGTTTGTAAAGCCAACCTGTGTAAACAGCCAAGCTGCTTCTGGGAATTTCATGGCATGTCACCTCTAAACAAAGGTCAGTATTTTATACAGTTAATTTCAAAAGGTTGTGGTCAGTTCTGTAACCAGTAAGTTTTATTAGGTGTATTACTGTTCAACTTTGCACAATTAAAGATGCATGTTTTATGTTTTATGTTTTTAACAGGATCAACAAAAGTTGGATTTCTCAAGGACAGAATAAGGTAATCATTTCACTAAGTGTATTCACATAGAAACATGTTTTTCATAATTTGATTTGCTGTTTATTTTGGAACTCAGTCCAGTGAGTGTTTTGTCTTCATGTTTGATAATTATTTTTAGTCTCTTATGTTTGTTAGAAGTTATTGTTGTGCTTTCATCTTGGCAATAATATTGACAAATGTACATTTCATTCTCTGTGCTGCAGTGGAGCAGTCGAGGTGGACGAGGTTAAGGACAACGTGGACGGGGCGATGGCCCCTGTGGAAGACATGGACTTCTCTGATGATGAGAGACTGGGTGATCTGGATGACATTGATGAAGAAACTGAAGATATTAAGGAAGAATTTATCAAAGAAGTAAAACGTCCAATGTCTCACCTGCCGTCAACAACGAACGGTCACTCCCAACCAGCAACCGTTGTGTCTGTCCCTAAAGACCGTGATGATTTCCTCACTGCCCGTCAGCTGAGGATCGCCCTGTTCGCTCTGTGTGATGGACTTCGCCAAGCCTCAAGGGTCTTTTCAACCGAGACGCAGCTCATCCGGTCCTGGCTGATGGAGGCCAAGAAGTGTTTGAAGCAAGCTGAACAGGATCAGAAGGTCTATGACGATGGTGGGGAACGCATGGTGGCCTGGGTGCTGTCTATGCGTGAGCAGCAGCTTCCGATCACAGAGAGTAACCTCTTCCACAAAGCCTCCATGCTGAAGAAGAAGGGAGGTTTCAGAGACTCCTTTCGCATTTCCTACGACTGGGCAGTGAGCTTCATGCTGCAGCATCAGCTGGGCATACGGAGCATCGGCAGGGCAGCCACGCTGGGTCGCACCCTGCCACTTTCCCTAGAGGCCAAGGTGAAGTCCTTCAGGGAATTTACCCAGAAGGTCATCCAGGTCAAAAAGCTGTCAGAAAGCACTGTAGCTGCGATGGACGAGCTCTGTCTCTTTGTGGATTTGAGGTTAGTTCAGGACAAGTCTCGCCGCTCAGAGGCCCTGGAACTCACTGGGTCTTTACCTCTGGTCACTGTGTACCTGACAGTGCTGGCCAATGGTACCATGTTGCCATCCCTGGTGCTGGCGAACAGGCAGCTGGCGGAGAAATCCCTGCCAGAGTTCATCCTGCTGGAGGCCGGCCTAGAGAGTCTTTTAGTAGAAGAAGCCTTGGATCTCTGGACTAACAAGGTTTGGCTACAGCATGTGTCCGGTCCAACTCGGCCCAGTAAATCAATGCTGGTCTTGGACCGACACCGGGAACACATGGGAGATTCTTTCCTTACTTCCATCAGCGGATCAGGTACCCTCCCGGCGGTGATTCCTGGAGGCTGCTCCTTCCATCTTCAGCCCCTGGAGGTTTGTGTGAAGCCGGTTCTGCAGCGCTTCCTGCGGTCACGCTGGGAAAAGTTCACCGCTGTAAACCCAAAGGAGTTGGAGGAGACATCACCTCACCGGCTCCAAGCAAATGTCGCCCAGCTGCTGGTTGACTGGGTGGTCGAGGCCCTGACACACCTGAACAAACTCCCACAGCTTTGGAAGAAGTCGTTCCACCTGACGGGCCTTCTGCAGGAGCAGAAAAAGGAGGACAAGGAGGTAGAGAAGAAGGAGGTGGAGGAGACAACGAGTCAGAAACCAGAGGAGATCCAGTTGGACCTTCTCAAGACCCTGACAGAGACCCTGCTGGGGGCTGAAGCTTTGGAGGACGATTCTCCTGAGCTACTGGAGCTGGAAGACAAAGAGGACACAGAGGAGGAACAAGAACGGGGAGAAGGACGGGAGACATCAGAGGAGAGACAGGAGGACAAAGAAGAAGAAGGGAAGGAGGTGAAAGAGGACAGGGAAGAGACAGGGAAAGAGATGGGGGAGGACAAGAAGGAGATGGAGGAGGGAGGGAAGGAAACAAAGGAGGAAGGTGGGGCGGTCGAAACAGAAAAGGAAGGAAAGGACACAATCAAAGGTATAGAAGACAGGAAGGAGACAGAAAGGGACAGCAAGGAGAGAGAGGAGGACAGGAAAGAGGAAGATAAGCAGCTAGAGGAGGACAGCGAGGAGGAAGGAAAAGAGACAGAGGAGGACAGGAAGGAGGTAAGCAAGGAGAGACGAGAGACCAGGATAGTGATAGGAGAGGAAGTTGGTGATGAGTGGAAGATAACGGTAAAGAGCAGGACTGAAGGCGTAGAGGCTGACGGAGAGGAGGACGACAGGATGGACGAAAGCTGAACAGACGATGAAGACATGGATGAAGGCCCGCAGACTGTAAACACCCGACCGAGTTGTCCCTGACAGGTGTCTGAAGGGACGTTTGGGTTTACTGCTGGATATCATCCCTGTAATTTACAGAAAGTTGTACATTTGGCAGTAAGCTGATGAGTCTAAGTCAAGCTAAGATGGGACAAGCAAGAAGCAACCAGCCCAGCAGAGTATGAAAGACTGTGAAACCTGTCCATCAAGGCAGATTCAGCCATAAACATACCTCTCTTGATGTGGACTCCAGTCTGCCACAGGTGTGCTGTTGGGTTTTGCCCAAACATGAATATGTTTCAATACAGACCCAAATAAATTGTAGTATGTGATCTGGTCCAGACATAATACTGTACCAGAATCCTGGAGGTGAAACAATGAAATTCAAAATCTTCCCACAGACTGACAGTAGAAGGTCAGTGATCTCAGAGCTGACCTTGTGTAGAAACTGTACTGATTTTGTATTTGTAGAGAGAAGTTGGAGGTTTTCCCATTCACTTCAATGCTGCAGCATCTAGTGGACATTAGAGGAACTGCATCTCAACATTCTGCAGCTGTGTTGGTTTGGTTTGGGACATCAGGTGCCACATTCACAGAAACCAGCTGAGTTGTCGTTAGCTCGTTCTGATTCAGGAGTCAGAAACTCACCACATGATGTGAAGTCTGAGTTAAACCCTGATTTTTTTCACAACAACTGATTTTTGGAGACGTTGCATTCAACAAGTGTTTGGTTATGTTTTTAAGTTTTTGGATTAAAATATCTGCCTAAACCAACTTTGGAGACGTAATTTTTTTGTCATTCATGTTTGATTTTTACATAATTTTACAAATCTGGACAAAATCTCAAGACGATCCTGTAGATTGAGCTGGTTAAACGAAGCAGTATTTTTAAGGATTTTTGCCGTCTCTGATGATTTTAAGTCTTGTGGTGTGTTTCTGGCTTCATCAGATGACCTTCTCCAGATCAGCCAATCAGCTAATACCTACATCCAGGAGAATGAACAACTGCTAATTAGAGAAGCAGCGTCCATCTTACAGGAAAACATTTTACGGTCCGCTGAGACATTTCCGAGCATACTAATTTAACAGCCAAATTAGTTATCAGTCTGTTTGCTGTAGATTTGTCCACAGTGCAGGCAAGAGTGTGAGTACATTGTACATAGTTGAGCACAGTGCTCACCAGGGCTGCAACAGTTAGTTTCATTATCACTAATGTGCCAATTATTTTCTTAATTAGTTGATGTTGAAGAAACGTTACAGAACAGTGAAAAATGTTCACAACTTCCTAAAGCCCCGTGACGTCTTCAGATGTCTCGTTTTGTTCAACCAACAGTCCAAAACCCAAAAATATTCAGTTTACTGATATAAAACAGAAAATCTATTGCCGTTTTTAACAATGAATTGATTTTAAAAATAGTCACTGAAATATTCTGTCAATCAACAAATCAATTAATTGACTAATTGTTTCAGCTCTACTGCTCACATAGTCATTTCCTGTGAATGTTGTATGATGATGGAGATGAGTCCTGGAAGCTGATTGGCTGGTCTGGAACATGCAGAGTTAACATTTGTATTAGATCAGTTCTCAAACACAGACAGTCATGTGACCTGGACCTGAACAGACGACGAAGATGATGAATGCTGGAGATATTTCCTGTTTTTGTTTGAACTGTACAGATTCATATTTCCCTTCTGATTATGTTTGATTAGATGTCCACCAGATAAAAGATGATAAAGGAGATGTTTGATTTCAACATGTCTGTTTAAATCTGGTCATGACTCTACAGGACAGATGTTGTTGTCTTGGTGCTGATGCACAGAAGACTTTAGATGCTGTTCCTCTTAAATAAAATACAAAACATCTTCACATTTGGATAATTTTCTTTAGTTTCATTACAGTTAATTGTCAAGGACCATGAACAGAATCCATTAATCTCACAGAGGGAGAAGAGATGTCAGATTTAGCTACTGTCCAAACACTAATACTACTGATGCAATTAGTACAAATACAAGTTAAAAATACCATGAATACTAAATCAATCATAGATCCAAACCTACATACACATTTCAATCATTACACACAACCCTATGCAATATATGACTCTGTGCATGTATAAAATAGAGATACAGATACTTAGTGTCAAATTCATTCTTAAAATTAGAATTTTCTTCAACGTCACAGGAAACGATGTTTTCAAAGTATCAGTGAGTTTGTTTAATTTCTTAATGACCTGAAATGAAAAGGCTCTTTTAAGGTTTCGACACTCTTCTAACAGTCAACCTTGAAGTTAATTATTTGCTCTGAACAAAGCTGTTGGGTGGTGGAGGTGCAGTGTTCTCAGTTCATCTGAATAACGAGAAGTCAGGAAGCCACAGACTTATCCTCATCCTGGGGCCCTATGTTTTACATATTTTAGGCTCTAAATGACTAAAAGGTACCAAAAGTGTTGGAATTGGTCAAGTAGATCTCCTCCGCCGGCAGCTGTGAACGGGCTGCAACATAATCCTGGTGGGCAACTGCACCCATCATAGTGCGTCCACTAAAAGTGCTTGTTTTTGCCACTGACTCTGGTTCAGACTGTTATTCTAAGTGTCTGACTACATTATGGGATAGATCCCTACAGAGACAGACCGTTTGATATCCTGTAAATTTATGGTTGATGATGACATGATTTATTCAGAGACAGAAGTTGTTTCTGTTCATGATGTAACTGATGTGTTTCAGATAATCCTCCTGTGTGAACTTTGTTTGACGTTGACTCTTCGGTCGCAGCAGAAACCAACAGAGTGAGAATCCTCTGTGACGATCTGATTAAACATCATCATCCATCGTCTCTGCCAGACAGATCAAACTAAAACACAAAGTGACTGAATCCACGTTAACTGAGGTTTGTTCTGTTACAGTTTGGACTATTTTTCATTTTTGATCTGTTTTCCTCCATTTCTGAGGGAAATATTTTATGTTTTACTGCACTACATTTATCTGACAGCTGCAGCTTCTGGTTACTTATTTTAACATTAATAAATGTGTTTCAGGGTTGGGGGTCAGGGTCATGCTAGAGAAGGTTCATAGACTGTGGCGTCCTACCTGACACCTGGTTCCCCAGTGGGACCTGCAGATGGTTTTTGAGTGTCTTTCAGGCCTCTTGAGTTCTTGGAGCAGGCGAGATGACTGATGGGTATTTTGTCCACCTAGACAGCACTCTTAGCCCATTTCCACAACTACAGGGCAGGGGGGCTCTGCACTATGTTCGCCCACTCCTGCTTGTGTCAATTGGGACGGGGACGACTTTTTCCCGCCTCACACTGATGAGGCGTCTTCGCTCTTTGTCCCGTATGTACGTCAGCAGCTGCACAGGTTAAGAGGCGATGCCTGGGTGGGACCAGGAGCAACATAACCTCTACAGGGGCAAAGGAAGACATTTCCAACGACTTTGTGCTGTCATATCTCAGGTATATGACGTCTGGTTATATGTCTCACTCGGTGCTAGGTGCAGCGTCTGTGGGGGCGCCACCCGGTTCAGATTTACACAGTCAGGTTCCATTCGGCTTCTAGCTTGAAGGCATATGGTTAGACTGTGGGACCCCTGGTGGGCGGTGCTCAGGGGCCACTTGTTTTCGCCCAGTCAGTAGTTGAGTCTGAGTTGCTGTATGCAGCCGGGGGAGTACATCACATCGCTAATGGCATTCGAGGATGACGCACATACTCATTGAACTGGATTTACATCCAGGTAACTACTGTTTTATTCTGCTATTAAACACATAAAACACTTTGCCACATATTCAACAAAAAACAAAGAAACAAAAGCACACAGATTCAATCCAACATGAAACATGAAGCCAACAATAAAACAAACTGAAAACAGGACGTAAAGCTAATTCTTCTGCATAAAAGATAAAAACACTAAAAGTTAAATTAACTTCTACCTGAAATAATTTCTCTAGTGGTCCAAAACCTCATTGTGTCCACAAGACAGTAAAACATGAACTAAGGCCCACTGATCAAGTGCAACACGTATCGAGTGCACACAGCTGCACCACAGCTGGAGTCACTCAATGAATGAACACTGTCACAGATAATGAAAACATACGGAACCAGTAAATAACCCCCACCAGGAAATAAAGTCTAAGAAGAAAATAAGACATAAAATAACCGACTGAAAAAAGAAAGGAAAAGGCAGAAAAAACAGTAATAAGTAAATAAACAATGAAATAAAATTAGACAAGCAAAAAAGATGGAATCAGCTGCTAATTCATAAAAAAATGTGATCATATTGTGCTTTTCGACCTTAGATACACACACACTCACACACAGTCGTGTTTCCATCACTTCAGAGGACATTACATTGACTTACACCCAAACATTAAACATTAAACCTTAAACCAGGTCTTCACTCTAACATTTAATGATTTACGTGACGAGGACTCGTGTTTTATGTTTCGTCCCCAAAAGGAAGGCGAGTCTCCACAATGTGACTGTGTCCCCACAACATGAGAAATACATGTCCACTCACACACACACACACACTAGTGGTGTAATGTTCAGAATCACATAAAGCATTTGTCTGACTGTATAACTTTATGATCATTATGTTTGAGTAAAGAGTTAACTTCTCTGGGCTTTAGAGGGTTAACATGCTAGTTGTTCGGCCAGGGTGTAAGCTCCTCCCCTCTTCTCTGATTGGCTGTGTCCCAATATTAATAGTTTAACTTCACCCTCCCAGTTTTGTTCACAGAGGACCTGGTCTGAGAGAGTCCAGACCTCTGACAGCAGGACCTGCAGGACCTGATCAGACCAGGAGCTCAGACATGGGTGAGCTCATTTCTCTTTTATCACTTTAATGATCCCTCCATCAATCACTCACTCCTCTGCAGCTTCTGTTTGTGTCAGCTGCTGAAATTCTTTTTTTCTCATGAAGTCTGGTTGGAGCAGAGCTGCAGCCCTCAGACGGGTCTTTGTTGGTGACCTTTGCTCCGTTTCTGGTCGTTCACGCTGAAACTGAAAAGATTATTTCTGCTGCTGCAGAGTCTCATTTCAACTCTGGAGGGAAAAACTAAAGGTGTAGTCCGTGAAATTAGAGAGTTTACAGAAAAGAGCAGGTTACATAACACTGTTGTGTTCACAGTCGTGGAGGGGACATGAGTACTCGAGTCCTGACTTTTGAGGTTTTAGTCTGATGATAGAAACCTGAATCTTTTCTTTCTCAGCCTGAAGTTCGTTCATGCTTTTATATCATCTCTATTAGATTATTGGAATTTGTTGTGTTCAGGGTTTAAAGACAAAAAAAACGACCTCACACAGCGGCTTGTCTTTTAACAAACACTGGAAGACCAGATCACCTCAGCCCGTTAACAGCTTCATATGAAGGTCCTCAGTTATTAGACCTGTTTGAGGCTTTGTTTTGTACTTTTTACTGCACTACATTTATCTGACAGCTGCAGTTAGTTTGTAGATTAACGCAAAAAACTTGATTTCACCAGCTCATTTGATCCATTATTGAGTCCTAAAAGTTTTATTTTGTAAAAACAAGTGAAAACTAATTTTAACCTGTTTTAGTAGAAATCAACTGGTTTTATTAATTTTCTAGAATAAAGTGAAATTTCTCTTCTGTTTTCTTTTAAGATTCTCAGTCGTTTCTAAAACGTTCTTGAAACAAATAAACAAGATGTTTCCATTTATTTGAAGAAAGAAACTACATGAAGATCGTCGTATGAAATGCTGCTAACGTTGATGCAAAGGTGATAATTATAGAAATAATTATAGAATTATAGGAATAATTATGTGATAATTTTGTGTACATTTATCATAATTATAGGATGAACTGTGCAGCTGAAGTTACATAATGATGTGAAAGTAGAGACAGAGGATTAGCTCCCGTCGGTTCAGGTCAACATGTTCAGTCATGTTCAGCGCTCCAAACCACAAACAAGAAGAACCACAACCCGTTTGTATTTTCATTTTCTGCTACTTTCTACTTTTACTGCACTACATGTTTAGTATTACTACATGTTTAGTATTACTACATGTTTAGTATTTCTACATGTATATTATTACTACATGTTTATTATTACTACATGTTTAGTATTTCTACATGTATATTATTACTACATGTTTATTATTACTACATGTTTAGTATTTCTACATGTATATTATTACTACATGTTTATTATTACTACATGTTTAGTATTTCTACATGTATATTATTACTACATGTTTATTATTACTACATGTTTAGTATTTCTACATGTATATTATTACTACATGTTTATTATTACTACATGTTTAGTATTTCTACATGTATATTATTACTACATGTTTATTATTACTACATGTTTAGTATTTCTACATGTTTATTATTACTACATGTTTATTATTACTACATGTTTAGTATTTCTACATGTTTATTATTACTACATGTTTATTATTACTACATGTATCTGACAGCTGCAGTTACAGCTTACTGCACACGTTATGTTTCATACAAACATCTAATCCACCTCTAAAACACAATTCACTGTTAATGCTAGTGTTAATGTCAATGTCAGTGCTAATGCTAAATTTAATGCTAGTTTGTAAGTGAGTCCTTAAAGTGTGATTGTCCTTAAAAAACGTTATTATTCATGTTTTTTAGATTAGATTAGATTCAACTTTATTGTCATTGTGCAGAGTACAGGTACAAAGCCAATGAAATGAAGTATGTTTCCTCGTCCTGCTGAATTTTTAACTAATTGATTTCAAATAAAAACAGTTTGAATGCAGTATTTTTACTGCACTCAGATTTATTTACTTGTTTTAGAAAAATATGTTGATGAGATTGGAGGTTTTCAGATTAAAATGCTCAACAGATAATAAAATAGTTAAATTAGCAGCAACTCAACCTGCTACTGCAACAGTAAAGGGCCACTTACACATAAATACACCAGTAACAATATATTTTGTACATGTATAATACAACACTATCAAAGGAGGCAGGTTCCTGCATAATGAGTACTTTAAATACTTGTGTACTTTTACTGCTGATACTTTAACTACATGAAGCTGATAATACTTGTGTACTTTTACTGCTGATACTTTAACTATATGGAGCTGATAATAGTTGTGTACTTTTACTGCTGATACTTTAACTATATGGAGCTGATGATACTTGTGTACTTTTACTGCTGATACTTTAACTATATGGAGCTGATAATACTTGTGTACTTATACTGCTGATACTTTAACTACATGAAGCTGATGATACTTGTGTACTTTTACTGCTGATACTTTAACTATATGGAGCTGATAATAGTTGTGTACTTTTACTGCTGATACTTTAACTATATGGAGCTGATAATACTTGTGTACTTATACTGCTGATACTTTAACTACATGAAGCTGATGATACTTGTGTACTTTTACTGCTGATACTTTAACTATATGGAGCTGATAATAGTTGTGTACTTTTACTGCTGATACTTTAACTATATGGAGCTGATAATACTTGTGTACTTATACTGCTGATACTTTAACTACATGAAGCTGATGATACTTGTGTACTTTTACTGCTGATACTTTAACTATATGGAGCTGATAATAGTTGTGTACTTTTACTGCTGATACTTTAACTATATGGAGCTGATAATACTTGTGTACTTATACTGCTGATACTTTAACTACATGAAGCTGATGATACTTGTGTACTTTTACTGCTGATACTTTAACTATATGGAGCTGATAATAGTTGTGTACTTTTACTGCTG
>VMKM01003357.1:20000-38861 GCA_008360985.2 Macquaria ambigua | reverse complement strand
TCCAGTCTTTATGCTAAGCTAGGCTAAGCTAAGCTAACTGCCTGCTGGCCATCTGTAGCTGTATATTTAGCATACAGACATAGCAATCTTCTTATCGACTGTAGCCCTCAGCAAGCGTATTTCCCAAAATGTCAAACTATTCTAAATCAGATTTATAAGGAATTCTCATAAATTAGGAAATGTCATCAAGTATCAATATCAATGTGATAAAAACCGGTTATTAAAAATTAACATTAAACAATTTTACTGTCACAACTTCCTGCAGTGCATTACGACATCTTGCCTGAAATAAACACCATCTGCACTACCAACATGTATTTTTATCAAAGTAACACACAGCAACGACCACATATTTCATCAATGTTTGTGATTATGAAGTTAATAAGTTGCATAACATATAGACAGTAGAGGGGGAAAAAGTAGGGGAAAAAATAGACTGTCTTGGAGTTACATTTGTAGAAATATCAGTATATCAGTTCTGTGAGACAGACGAGCGACAGACATCAAAAACACTATAGAAAGACTTCAAATTGCCCTTAAGGATGTAATAAGTTAATTCAGTGGGTGTGTGTGTGTAAAGTGCAGGCCTGTGGGCTAGACTGACTACACTCTACTGCCACCTGTTATTAAAACCACCTACTGGAATTACAACTGAGAGACAGAGAGAGAGAGTTGGAATCAGTTTAATCTTAAAGAACATTATAAAGGAATTTGAGAAGGATAGAGAGAGAGAGAGAAGGAGAGAGAGAGAGAGAGAGAGAGACAGTGTTGAGATGAAGGGCTTCTTAGTCCACAGTCTCCTTCTCTCTCCTCTCTCACTGCCAAAAAACAAAACAGATAATTGAAGGCCTCGCTCTGGTTTGAGAAGCAAAAGGAGGGAGGGACGGAAGAACGAGACGCAGAGATCGAGAGCAAAAAGGAGAGAGAGAGAGAGGGAAGCCACGTCCACATGTATGACTCACTCACCTTCCCTCCCCCTGCTCTATAACTCTTCCTCTATATCACTCTCCCACTCTCACTCTCTCTCTCTCTCTCTCTCTGTCAATGAGGTCAAACTGAACCCAGAGCTGCACTGATTTTCCCAGAAAACTCTACTAATGGTACTATTTATTGATTGTACTACTGATAGCAGTAATAGTAATCTAGTACTCCCTGCAATACTAGTTTATTAGCATTAGAAGGAACAGTAGTAGTATTGAGACAATGACTTCTTGCAGCAGTAATTGTATAAGTACTGCAGTAAAATGTGTCTGAATGTTGGGGTGCCCCTGGGTGCACATGAGGTGCCCCTGAGCAAGGCACTGACTCCCTCTGTGCAGTCAGTTCAACTATACACACAGACAGACACTAACACACACACACACACACACACACACACACACACACACATTGCCTGTTTCTGATGTGCTTGCCAATGCAAACTCAGACAGGCTTGAGGAGGGTGTCTGGCATCTAAATATATGTGTGTGTGTGTGGCAAATGCTACATGCTCCTTTGGTAACCACAAGAAATAACTGAAACTGACTGAAAATATAAAAAAAAGCAAAGCTAAATTAAAAGTGGCCAAAGTCATACAAACGTGAAATTGAAACATTATTCTAAAGGTGCGTTCAGGTTGAATGCACAGTGAATGTTCGCCTTGCATAATACGCAACGTTCTTACGGGCTTCTTACAAGTTAAGGTTATGGGAATCTCCATGTTACAGGTAAGTTCCTGTTGTGGGAACTTGGCATATGTTAGCGTGCTAACATTATACCAACTAAACATCAGCATGTTGGCATTGTCATTGTGATCACGTTAGCATGCTGACTATTTACGTCAAAGCACCACTGTGCCCAAGTGCAGCCTCACAGAGCTGCTAGCATGACTGGAGACCAGTGATACTCAACTTACAGTGAAATCTAATTCACAATGAAAATAAATTGATTCACACTGGGAACTTTTTGTTTTTACCAATTAGTAAATGTTCAATAATGTCCCTTGCTTAAAGTTGCTTCTTAGCCTATCAGCAATCTGTGCAGTGCAAGTGGTGACACTTGATTTATGTGAAAAGTTCACGCACACCTGACCTGCGCGGGGCACATGGGAGACGTTTGCTGCTACTGGATTTGCCTCTTGGCAAAGATGAGTGAGGACAGCAAACGTTGAAAGGTTGACAATGAAAGGCAATTCAATGAAAAATGGACGGATGGATTAGCTTTTATTTTGTCACCTCATACCAAACCACTGTGTTTAATTTGCCAAATGACAATTGCCGAATGCAAGGTTGCTAATATCAGACGCCATCACGAGTGAAAACATGCTAACTTCAGTGCAGCGTTCCCGTCTGGTAGCACTGCAAGATATCTGATAAATATTACTAATGTCTGTTTATTAACTGGCCCCTGGCCTCCTGTCATTTTGCAAATGTGGCCCTCAGGCAAAGTTAAGTATCCCTGCTGTAGACCTTTAGTCTTGTTTTATTGATATCACCCACATGTTGCATGCTACATGGACCAGATCCAATCTCTGTAAGTTGTAATGATGTAGTTCATGTGTTAAAACCCTACACATGTGATGGCTGAGTGATGCTATAGAGTTTGGTGCTTCTCAAATAGCAAACCACAGACAGACAGACAGACAGACAGATGGGGCAGTGCCTTCCTCACAGGCTCTATGTCAGCAGAGGGAGACCCTCACAATGCAACATCCCAGGATCATCTGAGTGACATCACCCATTAGCAGCCAATCACATGCTCGCAATAAATGTTTATAATGTGTTTACAGTTGCAGGGCATGTTGGCAGTAATGTGGCAATCATCCAAAAAGAAGTTTCCTCATGTAGAAAGAAAGGGTGAGATGCAGAATGAAAGAAAGAGCGAGAGATAGAGAATGGAATGGAGAAGGAAAGTCTTGAATAAAGGATGGGTTGGATTTAAAAGAAGAGAGGAGGAGGCCAGCTGAGAGTGAACGAATGGAAAAGCAGACTGAGGAGTGACTCAGTGCAGCCAGAGAGAGAGAGAGAGAGGAATGTTTAACACACTTTATGTCTCTCTGTTGCACTTACTTTCTCTGTTTCCCAACATGCAAAGAATATCAAACCCATCCCCCCCTCTCCTGACACACACACACACACACAGAGCAGACAGGCTGAGGATGGAAACTATGAGCACTGTGCTGCTGCCAGACAGCAGAGAGAGAGAAATGATCACCAGAAGGAAAATATCCAGTAATGCTGTAACTCAGGTTATTCTATTCTAATTAACTTTTGTGTTTAAGAAAGGGAATAATGTAGAATCACAGAGTGAAATGTAATGAATAGAATGTGGAAAGATTACTTGATTATTATTCTTGATAATCAAGAATTCTCAGCAACTTACAAGAGTAGACAAAGAGGAGTTTCTATTTTAGCAGACAAAAGAATTCCTCTAATTCACCACTCCACAACTGCTGACTCCGAAGGACAATATATTATAATTACTGCATCCATCTATCACAAAACAGTTCACAATTGCCAACATATATGGTCCCAATAATAATGATCCATCTTTCTTTGACACATTTTTCTCTACATTACAAGAACCAACAAATATCATAAATGGAGCGACGCCTGCGAGCTAGTTCAGGCAACTCAAGCTGCATTGCTACACATGTGACATACCTCACTCTCCTCAACCAACTACTGAACACACCCTCACAATTTGGCGGTCTATTTAAGCTGCAAAAAATTTCCCATCGCTCCCTCTGCCTGTCAAGACCACTGCTGCCCTGCATCAGTATTGCCGCTTGTTCTTTCAGCCCCACCACCACCCCAGCATCCACCTGCAGGCTCCGGCTAGGGGGGTTTAAGATATTTGCTCATCACTCCCCAATATCTCACGTAAACACATTGGCTGGGAGTGATGAGGTCGGAGCCTAGACGCCAAACTCTAACTACGTTCTGCTGCATAATAATCATTTCAACGTGAGTTGTCTGACTGAACTGGTAATAATTGATCATGGTCAAGCACAACTGGCAATTTAAAGATCCCCTCCAGACATGTATTAAAACATATATACAAATAGTGTGCTTGGAACAATAATGTTTTTTCCGCAACAAAAGTATAATTAAAGGCATCTACTCCTTCCAGCTCATTAAAAATTCCAGAATCTATGAATATGCAAATTGATTTAATTTCTAAAGTGTCTCCTTCCCAGTCATTCTCAATGTGCACTGACAGCTTCAAGTTTCCACATCACAAATGTATAAGTTGCAAACTGGAGCAGGATTAGCTTCCAAACTATTTGTGATGTCACAAGTCATGCTCGTAGTCCCGCCCCTTACAATCAGATTTTCAATGAGCACATGGAAACTTTCCACTTTCAGCAGATGAATGTGAAAACAACCTTCTAGTGTCAAACTCTGCACAGACATCATTCTGTACAGCGGAGCTCAAACACTCAACTGGAGGAACAAGGAGGAAAACATATTTTTGAGTGGAGGGGGACTTACACTCTACCGAATTATTAAAACAATACATGAGAGATCTTTGGTCTTGGCGACGCTTGGAGAAACTCATCAGCTAGAGAATATTCTGCATCTGCATCTGTTGACCAATCAGAAACCATAATACATATAATCATTATTAGTGACCACGCACCAGTATCCTTCACCTTAAACACTGAATCCACCACCAAAGAGTGTATCGCTCTTTGTATGATCGCGTACGTAAACAAAACTGGCTACACACCCAACACATGTCCAGACAAACACGCCTATGTACACACAACACCCCCCCCCCCGGGGCAGGCACACAACTAGGCAGAGCATCATGATGATAATGATAAGGTGGTGTTCAACGGCATGAAATACTAGCATGCAATCAACGTCTCTTCTGATGATCTGCTTATTGTGAAATGCTCCAATAAATACTTTTGATTCTTGCATGTACATTACTTTACAAGTATAGTGAGATAGCATTTACTTTGTTATCTGTCTCTGCTTGCCACTGTCTCTGTAGTGAAGGAAAAGCTATTTAATCCACAATGGTTTAATTGATTTATTATTATTGATAAACTTCGCCGACCCGCTGTTTGATCAGCCATCACAAACCCATGCTAAACCCGCAGAACTTTGAGCATGAAAGTTCACTCTGAAAATAGTACTTTGCCTAAGGCTGTATTCATGGATAGTGCATTTAGGCTGCGATGGTGGGGACCGCATGGGGTGTCGGAAAAAATGCAGCGGCCCTGTGGCGCAACCGACGTCACACTGTGGCGGCCAATCACGCCGGCGACCAGACTAGAACACGCCCAGGTGAAGAAGAACCTTGTTTAGCATGTAGCATTGTAGCATTCCACTGTTACCAAGCAAATGAAGATGGAAGAGAGACTGATCGATCGCCACCATGATGACTGTACATCAGCTGTTCAACCCTGCTACGAGGGAGTACAAAGATGTTAATCGCCGTGCAGTCGCTTGGCGTTGCATCGCTCTTCAAGTTGGGATTTCTGGTTAGTTTTTCTACTTGTGCTACAATCAGCATGGCCATATAGTGATACTCCCACACTGCTGCACAACCCTGCACTAATCGCCGCAATGCCTGATTTGATTTATACCGCAAGTGGAAGGGCTTATACAGGAAGTTGTTAGAACTAGATTGCTTCATTTCCTGTGTTTTCTGCTGAACTGTATTGAGTCATATTGGATGATTTGTCCTTAATCCTCCTCAGGAATCAGGAGTTCCCAATCAGGGTGCCCAAGGACACCTCGACATGTGGACAGGAGGAGCCGGAGATTGAACCGCCAACCCTGGGATTAATGGACGACCCGCTTTACCTCCTGAGCCACAGCCGCCCCACTAAATGACAACGATATTGACTAAAAAAAGAAAAGAAGTAAGAGGTGCCATAATAGCTCATTGGACCTTATGGCATTTTTAAAAGGAGATTGCACAAGCAACGGGAGGAGGTCCAGATAAAAATCCATTTGCATGCGCTTTTGAGACATTCCCTAACTTTAGCTCATCAAGTTCTGTATCAAGTCAAGTCTGTCTATAAGACATCAGCCGAGATTTATTCTGCACTCAGTAACAAATCTGGTGAAAACTAATGAAAAGTTATTAAGGATGCACCTCGCTGAATGTCTGAATATTCAACTTGGAACTATCTACAGCTCTGTGTTTTTAGCCTACATTTTAGCACATTTCAGCATTTGCAGAGTCAGGCTGCTTTGGCTACTAGAAGTCCCTGTTTACACTGTACAGACAACAATCAGCTGGTTTACTTTTGATACTGAAGAGAAAGTCTGAATCTGAGGATCACAAGATAAGATCTGTTATAACACGTGATCTTTTACTCGGATTTCCAAACAGATTTAGGGATGTTTATCCTCAGTGGACATCGGAGTTCCTGCCACCACTTCAAAGAGTGAGTTAGCAGTGTTTTTCCGAGTATACTGTTCTCACACACTCATAGTTGCATTCACAGTCTCTCCAGGGAGCCATCAAACTTCCACATGGCTGCAAAGGACAGTGCATCTATGTATCTTCATTCATTGCTTATCGACTACAGCTCACTGTTGCACAGCCACCGATGTGATCAGCCAGAGTTCCTCTATAATGGAGACACAAAATAAAGAGCTCCGCCCCCTCTTAATATGATCTGTAGCTCTGCATCACTATTGACATGTAATTACACTGTGTATGTGTGTGACAGAAAGAAAGAACAAATTAGAAGTGTGTGTGAAGAGAGGTGAAATTTGGGTTTAACTGATTAAGCTAGGCTAACTAGGCATGCAGACCAAAAACAGCACTGTGGTTAAAAAACACACACACACACACACACACACACAAGGGGACTGCAGCTGTTGTTACAGGTACCAGTGAGATGATACAGTTATGATCGAGCAAAGTTGATTTGAGTGATAGATCCATGTGTTGGAAGGCTCATAATCCTGTGAGACAGGACTGTACAACTCTGGAAAGCTATCAACAAACATCTCAGGTCAAGTGACGCAATGCAGGATAATCTAGGCTCTAGAGAGACTCGAGGGACCGCTACAGCATGCAAGGCGAGGGTCACATTAAAGACAGTCGAAGGCATCCGTAGTCTTCTTTTTAGTAGCCTTGCTAACTACGATAACATTATTCATACTGTAAGAAGGTGATCAGGGCCAGTAGCGAAGCTTGTTAGCACTAATGCTAGCTCACCTGCCCCCATTGGTCACATGGCCCTTGTCTTGCACATCGTAGTGGTTCCTCGACAGTCTCCTGAAGCGATGCGATGCACGAGCTTTACTTATTTTTCTTTATATTCCCAAGGAGAGAGGCTTCTGTAGGTTGTTGACCGACAGCTTGAGATAGCAGGAAAAGGTGGAGTGACATTTCAACATGTTAGGTGGATTTTTTTCCTCACGAATGTGGTCGCACCGTACAGATTGCATTTGGTCCATTAAATGGCATTGATTACACGCCAGACCACCCACATTCCAGTTTTGATGCATTCTGTGCATATTGACTCCTGCATTTCTTGCGTTTCTTCCTCATCCACATTAGATATCCAGATACAGATTGCATGTTAATATCAGGGGTCTCCTCTCAACCAGACCAACATCATCTCCCTGATAGGTCTGGGCATTCCTCATTGCATTAAACAGTATATATTACAGTCGTTTGAGTGGGTGAACATTTCAGGAAAACCTTGAAAGTTTGTTGCGACCCAAACAGCAACAAGTTCCAGTACATGAATCAGAGTCACAGACAGAGGAGGGAAATACAGCAGACACGATAACACAGCCTTTCCATATGTGGCTGTAGTGTATTGTATCATCACTTTCTGTGCCATTTAAAAAAGCATGACAAGTCAAGCGGGAGTAGGCGGGGCTAAACCATTCCCTGCATTCAGATCAAATAACTGGTCCACGGTCAGAGGCTGGTCTGCCGAGCCTGCAGCTCTCCAGCGCCCCGCTGCTCCGTTAGCTAATGCTTTTCCCCTGGCTGCTAGCCAAACCCACAGCCCAGGAAGAGGAAGAGACACAACCCACCAAGAACATTTATCTACGCTACCTCTGCGGTTACACACCTACCGTGCCTGCCCAAGCAAACAGCGGTTAGGAGATAAAACTCTCCAACACACATACACACACACACACACACACACACACACACACAAACTCATCCTATCAACTGCTATCAGCAGTTAGGAGATAATAGTCAAACCGTGAGGTAACATTTTGTTAACATAACGGATCAGTGATTATATATGATCTGATCTTTAGATTGTGTTGTAATGTTTCCTTTATTTGACACATTATGCTCTTAAGATAAGGAGTACTGTTGCCTTCTCTCCGTGCAATACATATATTTATAGTAAATGTATGTATTGTAGAAGAAACACTGACCCTGGGTCATTTCCTCCGCTCTCCCTGAGTGTATTCTGTGCTTCATTAGCTAACTCTCTTTAGCCGGTGCAGCGCAACACAACAGCCTTTGCTTTGTTAATTTATTTTTTTTCCTCAAAGATTTTGTTAGTAGAACATCTGGAAACGTTCAGCCCTGTGTTGCCACGGTTACGACCAGGAGATGGACAAAGTGGCGGTGTAAATCCGCCTCCGCCTCCGTCCCCGGGATGAGAAAGGCATGATGGGAAAGTTAGGAGCACTCCAGGCTGGGGGGGTCCTGGCTAGAGAGCTAAAAGAGTAAAGGGATTTCATGAGTATATGTGTGTCTACAAACTTCCACATGAGAGCAGGGGTCACTCTGAGAGACATCGCTGCTCATCCCCTGGTAGAGGTCAAAGGTCAGGGGTGGTAAAGTGTTGGTGGGAGTGGAACAGTTGCAGTAGTCTGACATGGTAAAAGCTTTACCAGCTGCCTCAGCTCCAGGCTCAGGACGCCTCCATTAATTCTTTGGCGTTCGTTTTTATCACGCCTGAAGTACCAGATGGGTGGGGCTTTGCTGCATAAGGTGGTTCAAGTGGCGTCAGGTGAGCTGTAAATAACCCCAACGTGTTCTGTATTCACTTTTACATAATATTTCACAAGAGGTTTAACTCTGACTGTTCTTATTTAACTCCACCTGAGCCTGAAACCTTTAAAAACCACTACAACCACTATTTTGACTGACTATTACAAATGTTCTAAACGCACTGGATTGAGGTCTGGATATGAGATGGCACTCTCACTCTGTCCGTCCGTCTGGGGCAGTGGAACGTAAATCCTGCTTCCTGTTGGTCCTACATGTGTTTTCTCCATCACTGCCGAACATTGCGCCTCATTGGCTAAGAGGTCAGTGACCCCACCAGCCTGTGAAAACACACAATAAAGAGGAAAGTCAAGGTATGGAACCTCCCACTCACTGTAATGCTGAACATCATCATCTCCTTCACACTGTACCGCAGCTCCTTGCACACTAGCAGAAAAAGGTTTGAGGACTACATTACCCAGAAGTCCTCAGTCCCCAGTTCTCTGCTGCGGACGTGTGTTTTATTAGATGGCAAAGATGACTGCAACTGTACAAAAATATGAACTGGAGAGATTAGAGTCAAATCTAGCTGAGTCAAGCTTTAAAAGGCCATACAGTGTTTGCATGTTTTGTTATTGGGGGGTAATAGTTGTGAAGTCATGCGGTTGCAGGCATGCAACTCTCCGCCACACATTTAACAAAGGACACTCTAAGACTTTAAAGTTAAATTTGGGTGCCAGACAGCATTGTATCACAGGATATGTGGTTTCAAAATCAAACCCAGAAGTCAAACAATAAGCAAACATGTCAGGATACGGATCATTTGGATGTTTTTGGCATTTTTTGGGGACAGTTGTGTTTCAGGAGGTGGAGTGGGTCGTCCATTAATCCCAGGGTTGGCGGTTCAATCCCCAGGTCCTCCTGTCCACATGTCGAAGTGTCCTTGGGCAAGAATATTTCCACTTGATGAATTTGTTGCAGCCAAGAAGGTACCAAATATACAGTACATCTTCATTTAGTCATATTTGTGTATTGTGTAGAAAAATATATTTTTGAACTCTTTAAGGGGTTTGAGGGTAAACTTAACGTATATCTTTTTTTGACATTTACACAGCTGCATATTTGATTCAGTCCACTAATTTAAAATTGGTAATTGACTGAATTAGATTAATTCGACTTTGATGTTTTAGCTAATGCAGGAAAACTACACTATTCTGCTTCGTGGTGGATGTTTTCACCCAGAATGCTTGCAGTTGCCCAACTCTAGGCTGGCTTACAGAGTTAATGTGAGGTGATGAGGACCTAAAGGAAGCCGTCCAGGCCGCCCTGCCCATACAGCTCTCAGAATAAACTCCTCTCTCTCTGTCTATTTCGAGCCTTCTTTCTTTCTTTTCTCTGTGTTCGTGTCTGCTAGCTTTACATTTTCTCTTTTCTTCTGCTCTGCCCCTTTTCTCTGTTTAACTCCTTTAACTCTCTTTTCTTTTCTCTCTCACTTATCTGTCTCTCACAGATTAAAGTGATGTTGCACTCTTGAGGTTTGCTTTAATGTTTATAATGATAACATGCCTAAAGTCCCTGTGATGTTTGACATGCGAAGGCATTTTTCCTCCATGCTTTCTCATTGTAATCGTTTCTTCTTTGCTCGCAGACTCACTTAGAAACAATTCTCCATTCCCACTCTGTTTCATTACCTCCTTTGACCTCTATCTTGTGTGTATGTGAAGGAGAGAGAGAGAGAGAGAGAGAGGCAGACTGCCCATCCTCGACGTGGCAGGGTGACGTTGCAAAACCTGAAGACAAACCCAGAGGCTGGCTGAGAGACAACCATACAGAGAGAAAGAGTAAGAGACAGAGCAGAAGGAGGCTGCTTTATTTTCTTCAGTGTTTATTTAGACCTAGTGACCATTTAGCACTAATACCAATAACGTTTATTTTAATAAACTATAGCACAAAGAAAGAAAGAAAGAAAAATGTCTCATGCAGTGTGCTTTGAGATGCCCTTTTTGCGTGTGTGTGTGTGTGTGTGTGTGTGAGTGGGGGAGAGAGAGAGACAAAGAGAGAGAAAAAAATAGCTTAATGTGCTTAAAAAAGTAAACAGTAGACACACGTTAAAATCAAATACATTTAATCAAGCAACAACATATGTAACAGCATATATTTCTACAGAGTATTGTTAATTAATTACGAATATATATTTTATTTTCATTAATTAAACATGAACAGTTTTATTTCACTGTTAAATGCGCATGATTTTTACAACAAAGACAAAAAAACATGGCCATGGAAGCTATGGGTGACATAACACTGGAGTTTGGGGTAATCTCTGGCAATTACTGGAGCTAGGGAATCCTAATTTGGGGGAAGGGGAGGCACCTGTGTGGCACTGACGAGGGACGAGCAAGCGGCAAGCACTGTGACTGCCTATGATAGGCTGAGACAGCTGTCAATCATGAAAACACGATCTCCCCTAAAATATCCCCATTCAACCCTTATTATACACGTAAAAACAAGTCTACAGCCGAGCAGCTCTGCGAGTAGTTATCACGAGTCTGTACTTAGGCACAGCAGTGCATTAGGCTAAAAATGCTAACATCAGCATGCTAACATGCTCACAATGACTTTGCTAACATGCTGATGTTTAGCAAGTATAATGTTTACCATGTTCACCATCTTAGTTGAGCATGTTAGCGTGCTAACATTTGCTAATTTCAACTAAGCACAGGGCTGAGGCTCATGGGGATGTCATTCGTTTTGTGTGTATTTGGTCATAAACAAGCAAAACTGTTGACGTGATGGAGGCGCTTCAGGTAAAGTCAGGGAATCACCAAAGTCATTAAGTTGCAAAGTGGAAGGAGCTTGTTGAAGCTGAGCAGGGGAGCTGTTTAGTGACTTTGCTTTTGGCTTTGGAAACTTGTTGGTAAAGTTGGAAAAATGATCAATACTGATGAATGGAAACTTATCTCAGCCATCTTTGTTTGGGTCTATTTACCTAATTGCAGCTTACTAAATGGCTCGAAATACAAAATACTTTGTTGCAGTGATAGATTTTGATAGAAGAGTCTGTAAGGATTGTTAAATGTCTTTAAAAATGTCCTAGTTTTTGGATAATTCTCTTAGCGAGATATAAGTCTCAAATATAAAAACTGATTCCATGAGAAGAAAACACTGGGGCTCAGTCATAGTGTCTAGTGTCTATAGTCTGCAGCTCTGTGTCGGACAACAGTTTGACAAGAGACTGTATGTTTTGCATTCCTCACTATGCAAACTAACTACTAGTGCAATCGTCAGATAAATGTAATGCAGTTAGATATTTCCATGTAAAATGTATCAGAGTCTCACAAATGGGAAAAACTTGAAACTTGAATAAAATGCCTTAATTCTTACATGTAAATACTCGCATTATCTAGTTATAAGTGTTTACTAAGTGGAGATTTACACACCAAAAAAGGTTTACCATCTTAGATTAGCATGTTAACATGCTAACATTTACTAAATAGCACTAAACACAGAGTACAGCTGAGGCTAATGTGAATGCCATTCGTTTGCTAGCTATCTGGTCATAAACCAAAGTGTGAAGGGATCCAAAGTTATTGCGATTTATCTTTTGGGGACCATGAATTTCTGTACAAAATTTCATAACAGTGCTGCTAGCATGGCTAACAAATTCTGCTACAGCTGGTGATGCTCATGGATGAACACTGTGCTCCAAGATGACACCCCATTCATTCCAATGAATGTTACTCACTCTTTTGTGCCCATCTGGCATAATAAAAATGTTCTGAGAAAGAAAAAGAATATACTGAAAAATGGCACTTTGAGACTTTTTGGTTTTTATAGGACGTAATGGCTAGGATTGTGACAATACAAAGAGTCATTTCTACAGCCGTTTCTTTTGTTTGCACAACGCTACACTTTACACATATTCACTAGAGCTAAGACATTCCTGAAGTTTAAATGGTACAACACGATTTAGTAAATTGTTAGTTTGAAACTAGCTAGTAGTTATCACGAATTCTGGAAGTCCTTTACACACAAACTTAGTAATGGATTTATGGCACTATACACTCAGAAAAGTGCTGTAAAAAATGTGTTTTATTGTTTATGATAATTCTGCTTTCTGAGCTGAACTGAGAAAGAAAAGGGAGAGTAACAAGAGAGATGACAGGAAAAACAGAGAGAGAGAGTCTGGGTTAAATGTGGGAAAAAGAATATTTTCTCTCTCTCTCTCTCTCTCTCTCTCCGTGGCAGTTTAATCTAACCAATATGTGTGTGTCTGACACATGAGGGGAGGAGACGGAGAAAGAGAGAGAGACTGAGAGGGAGAGAGAGAGAGAGGGTTAGCATTCTTTTCCATTGAGGTCAATGTTTTACAGAGCCTTTGACCACTGCCTGCAGAGTCCGTGTGTGTGTGTGTGTGCGTGTGTGACTTGACCGCAGAAGTGGGAGTTCATGTGTAGTTTGGACAGAAGAGAAATCGGTCACTTGGTCTATCATCAATAATCAGATTGACACGTCTTTCACCTCGCTGCTCTGTCAAAACTATCCGACTCTCTTCTGTTCTATTCTCCAAATAACGTGTCGGCATCGTCCCACGATTATGACATCACAGCCAGACGTTTTGCACGTACTTTCTGTCAGTTTGAAAAATGATCACACTTAATATCAATTATATTTAATAATAATTACATTTCATGGATTTCTATTCGATTTATTATCATTTTAAAGAGTTTAAAAGAAGATTAATGATGTTTTATGTGTGTCTCTTTTGCTTTTTGCTGATTGCTCTGCACTTCCTTCACTGTCTCCTCCCTCAGTGTTCCTCCACCTTTCATCTCCCCCTCCTTCTGTCTTTTCTCTCCTCCTCAAATGTCCCACTTTACCCAGATCCAAGTCCTCACTATATGTTTTTAATGGCTCCTCTCCCTCCCTCTTCCTCTCTATCCACACGTCTCTCTTTATCTTTTCCTCGGTTTTCTCCAACTTTTTTTTTCTCTGTCCATCCTTCCTTCTTTCTGTCATTTTGTCTCTTTCCTTTTGTCTGCAACATCAATCTTTCCATTTTCTTTCTCCGCCCTCTCAACCAGCCCTCACTGTCCATTTCCCAATTTTTTTTCTTTTGCTCTCCCTCTGCTGTATTTCTGCCTCAACTTTCCGTTTCCCCTCCCTCTTTCCTCCACCTTTGTGCCGTCCTGTCACAATCTACTTCTCCCCTCTTGTGTCCCTCTTCTCTTTCTGTTCTGCTTCAGGCCAGCAGGAACAAAATATCTGAAACAGGAAGAAATGGGAAAAAAATTAAATAGAAAAAACTTGAGTTTTTAAGACTTTACCATTAAGTAACCATTACTGTGTCTGTGTGTGTGTGTGTGTGTGTGTGCGTGTGTGTGTGTGTGGGGACCTCCTTTGGGATCAGTCATTGTTGAAAGTACTGATCCACTTTACAGTAATGTCAAGTGAAGCTGAGTCAGGTGAAATTTCTTCATATACCTTGAATGGTAAACTGTCGTCTTCAGCAGTGTTAAGTTCGTCACTATGATTAGAAATATCAAAAAACATGATGAAAAATATTTTTCCCCAGACAAAAACTAGATTAAACTAAATAAAAAATAACCTTTAATAACAAATACTATGAAAAAATATATTACAGTTTTCATCACTAAAGAATAACTACACAATTTTGTGAGAGACAGACGAATGGACAAATTAATGCAGTCTTATTCAATGACCTGCATGCATCTGGAAAATCTCACATTGTAGTCCCTGATTAGTAAAATGTATCCTCCACTACTTACAAATATCTAAAGTGCTGAAGTGATTGCTTGACTTGTTGCACCAATAAGCAGCATTACACTTTAATTAAATTAAACATTTAAACATTACATTTCTGCCAGTAGTGTTAGCTAACATTCTTAAATCTCTACCAGTAATGTAAGCTAACGTTACCGGTTCTTAAGTCTCTACCATAGACTGTATATATAGATGGACGACGTGACAGCTCTCCAAAAGTGAAGCCAAAACATCTCGACTGCCCCCTGGTGGCTGGCTGCAGTATAGGTCATAAACCCTGTCTCCTCCTGGGACATGGGCCAAACTGAAAAGTCAAAGTACATGTCAAATACATATATTTTTCTGATACGTTTGGTTTTAATTCGTCATTTGATGCTATAAAAAGGGGTTGTCACATCATGATTGACAACTGTGAGTGTGCTGTGATTGGTCCAGGCGTGTGTATAGGCGGGACCTCGACACCCCGGCTCCACCGCGGATCACTACTGCGCAGACTCTGGCTCCAAATGACGTCACAAGCGCAAGATGGCAGCTCCCATATCCGGGATATTTTGGCTTCATTTTGTACAATGGGAGGAAGTGGAGACGCGTCATCCACCTTTATATACAGTCTATGGTCTCTACCAGTAATGTAAGCTAACGGTTCATGGAAGAAAAAAGTAAAAGATTTATAAATTAATCTACAATCCAAATGAAAAATTAGAGTAGAAGTGGCAACAAAGCAGGTGGGACAAACTACGAAAACATGCAGGCCAGGAGGCAGACATTTATAAAAAGGTAAGTTAACGTTTACATACCATTATCTAGAGCCATACAGTGGATGAACGGTGTATGAGTTCAAGATTAATATAAGCTGTCAACCATCTAAATCTTTCCCTAGATGTTTGCTATGTGTATTAGCTTCTTAAGCTAACCCACACAGTGAACAGCATTTTAGCGAACGAAACCAGCTTCTGGGTGATACCACTGCTCTGCAGTAGGGAGCACAGGTAGCTGCAATAAGTGAGCAGAATGGCACTGAGCGACCAGCTCTGTTCTAACAGCGAGAGTTTGAGAATGACAATTGGATTTACTGAGGAGAGTCAGTCGGTTATTACTACAGAGCAGAGTGACATGGGCACTGTGTGTGGGAACTGTTAAACAGTCTGCTATAAACAGGGAAACAGTGCCTTTTCCACTAACCTCGCAATACACAAGAAGAACGTCCGTAACCATGCTAACTGTACACAACAAAGATGGCGACAGCTGTAGCCTCAGAATGCTTGGAGGGCATAACAATTTTAAATGGATGACAAAAATGAGAAGTTTCACGGACGAGAACTTTTCTTTTCACTAAAACTAGAAACTAAAACTCATCTAACCAAATGAGTAAAATGTGACCTTTAGAAGTATCGACCATGCGCGTGCACACACACACACACACACACACACACACACACATACTATTTTTATCAGTAGCCCTGTAATTTCACTGTATGTGGTCAGTGTGGATGGAACATGAAGAGTTAACCTCTGTAAACGACTCCTCTCTGCTCTGGTTGCTCTCACACTCGCACCACTCCCTAACATGAGTTACAGTCCACCCCGACGCTGAGTGTGTGTGTGTGTGTGTCAGACTCCAATCCTTCCTCCCAGCTGGATTTGGAGACTTGTTGGTGCATTTATTTCATTGTCAGAGGTGGAAGGAGAACCAAACTGCAGACTGATATTTTGCTCATACAGATGATGCACAGAGATACTTCCACACGATGTTTGTTTTCTGATAATCACAAGCAACACCACTGGTTTTATTAAGTAGACATGATTGTGTAGTTGTGTGGGTAGTTTGCTGATGTGTGACTGTAGTTAATCATCTTGTCCCTCTTCTTTTTCATCTGCCTTTTTCTTATGTCTCTTTCTTTCCTTCACTGTTACTTTCTGAGTTTCTTTTTCCTTGTCTCTTGTTACTGCAGTCTGTGTATTCACTTTGTGTCCACTCTCTCTTTCTCTCTTTCCTACACTCACACTTAATCTTTCGCCCACATGACTTCACCTATTTCCTCTTTTCCTTCTTTCCCTTCTGTCTTCCTTTGTTTACTTTACCTTAAATTCTGCAGTCTCAGTTCTGTCCCCCCTCTCTCTCTTTTTGTTGTGTAATATGAAAACAATTTACCACATAGCGTTAACGTTAACTAAGACATTTTAGCACAGGCCTAATTATCTTTAAAAAAGAAAGAAAAAGTTGAAAGTGGACTTGCTGGATTTATATATCACATAACTGTGTTACAACTTCTATTGCACCACACACCTGTAGATTAGGGTGTATTGTTTTTTTTTTTTTTTTTTGTCTTTTTAACTTGAGTTGTTGATGTGAACCAGTTTAGCCCATTGAGACACTGAATGTGATACTGGGTCATACAAATAGGCTTGACTTGACTGTCTGCAGGTTTAAACAAAATGTTGGCGTTGGGGTGGATGGTTGTATGGTATGGTAGTTTCATACAGGTATATATATATCCTAACCATGAACGTAATGTATTGGCAAGGTAACATAAAATACGTCGTCAGCGGAGTCTTGTGATCGGCTTGCTCGCTCTACGTGAAAGCGTCTTTCGTCAGACGGATTAGGGTTAGGTTAGGGATGTCCCTGCAATGTTACTGCTTCCATTCACAACACAGCCGTACCAGCATTTTCCCTGAAATGTTACTAGGTCTTGAGGGGGAAAATTGGGGGTACCTGAATATTGATCTCTGCTCCCATTCACACATGACCCCATGCAGGAAATGTTCCTGAACATTTCAGGGATAGACAATGTGTGTAAGGGGCTACTGTTTGCTAAAGCAGTAGCAAGGATCCAACCATTATTAAAAAAATGTTGAATGCAGGCACTTATGAATGATGTTTTTGTCTATATGCTCTCAAGATTCAACAGCTAAACTGACCATCAAAATAATTTGCTGGAAACTGTATTCCTTAAATAAAAATAATTATACTCTTTTAAACACATTCCTCAACCAGGCCTCACCTGTCCTGTTAAAACACTTCAAATTACATGTTTCTCCACATCCCCTAAAGACCCCCCTCTCTGTCTAAATCTCTCCCTCTCTCACTCTGTCTGTCTCTCATCGTACCACTTGTGTGCTCTGAAGCAGGTGTTTCCCATGATGCCATTTGGTCTGTAATATGTGACATTATGGAAGCAGAAGGGAGAAGTATGTGAGGTTTTATGATCACCCTGACACCCCTGTTATTTTCTTATGATTAGTGGTTCACCTACTGGAAATTGAGTGTGTGTGTGTGTGTGTGTGTGTGTGTGTGTATGTGTGTGTGTGAGGATGAGGAGGATGAGGAGAGGCATCACACACCAGGGGGGTTTGGGGCCCCCTGGGGAAGATTTTTTTAATGAACACGAGACAATAAAAATTGAACTTCCAAACAAAACTGACATTTTCTGCCATTTCTGCCAAGGTGGGCAAAAGGGAAAATTTAGCTAGGCCTATAGGTGATTTATTGTCCCCTATGAAACAATCACTCCCAGGAAAAATCACATTTTGTATTAGATATAAGTTAAACGAAAGTCAAGACAAGAACGAAAGTCAACACAAACTGGGATAAGTATCTTCACAAGCTATTCTTTGACAGTGTGCATCATAGGTCGTGTCACATCCTTTCTACATTCGGACATCTTACACATAAAGACAGGTGAGATTCAGCCCTTTCCAATGAGAACATTACACTAAAATATGCATCAGACTTTAATCAGATCAAGCAAAAGGCCCTGAGAAGGACCATTCATAGGGTTAGGGGGTAATAGACAAATACTGTATTTACTGAAGTCTATTTAAGGATAGTGTTGCTGCTAATAGGTCCCACTTTAGTCTTTATATGCTTATTTGTACATTATGTGTGCTTAAACTAATGTTTACAATACACAAGTTGGTTCAGTGCCATGTGAAGTGGCAACATGATACAATGAGGGGGGCCCCAAAACCAAATCCTGCTTACGGCCCCCAAAAGTCTAGGGCTGGCCCTGCACACCAGCATTAAAGGTGAGGAAAGGTGAAGCTTGTTTTGGATCTGCAACATTACAGATGTAAAGATGTCACAAGGTCACCCCCCAATTTAAGCACAAGTCTGGTGATATTCTACATTTTTATTTTGGCCATCAAATCCAA
>VMKM01003357.1:0-17500 GCA_008360985.2 Macquaria ambigua | reverse complement strand
CATTTGGACAGAAAAGCGTCCAGGGTGCATCCTAATCAGATGCCCCAACCACCTCAACTGGCTCCTTTCAACATGAAGGAGCAACAGTTCTACTCTGAGCTCCCTTTGGATGTCCAAACTCTTCACACTGTCCCTAATAGCACTTTTTAACCAGAGTTCCAGGAACTAAATTCAGGAACTACATTAGGAACTAGACATATGTGCATTACTGTTTGCATTTCCACCACATCTGAAGAACCGTGAAGATTAGGCAAAGTCACCCTGTTGTTCTTTATATTTGCTGATGTTTGACTCTGATGTTTTTGTGAATGTTACTAAATGAATGATAAGAAGACCAGCAGAGGTGGAAAAGGAGACTGAAAACTCCAGAATGCCATTCTGCAAAGTAGAAGATCCCCTTGTCCCAGTGGTGCCCAGTCCTTCCTTACTTTGTGAATGAAGAGATACACAAGTTGTAGTTGCTGGTGCATCTGTGTTTGACCAATCACTGATGTGTAACTTCCGCACCCATAGTTCTTGAACCATCAGAAAATACTATGCCTATAGCAGGTACTTTTTTTTTTTACACCTGGAACTATTCTACGGGAACCAAATATGATTTATAAATTTGATCGAAGCGCAGGTAAAGTTCCTGAGATCCAGCCTAATTTGTTACTACTTAAGATGTAAATATTTACAGCTGGGCACTGTACTTTTTAACAAACGTTACTCAAACAGGAGTAAATAATTCATTTGTTGAGAACTATTTTCAGCTGCGGATTAAAACCGATTTGGCTTTCTACATTCCGTCAGCAGTAGGGCGGTGTATGTGGGAATGAGTCAAAATACAAAAAACTACAGTGGCCATTTTCAAGGAACATGTTACCCAGTGCGATGGTGTGGCTCAGTGATGTGTTTTTAAAGTAATAGTTTGACATTTTGGGAGATATGGTTCCTTTTTGAATTCTTGTTGTCACCATGATGTTGCCAGGTGACCAGTGGAAATGTCAAGGATATTACTGCTCCTGGGCCAAGAAATAGTCCAGCACAGAACCCCCTGTTAAACTGCAATTTGTGTTTTTTACGCTTCATTTTTTGGACGAATTACACTAGATATAAGATAAGATGTAACGTGTTAATTAGTGAGCATTAGAGGCGCTGGTAGGCAGATTTTGTTACCTTCAGATAGAGCCAGGCTAGCTGTTTCCATTCTTTGCGTCGCACAGGTTTAGTTTCGGAGATCCTCAAAAGGTTCTTGGTGTTGTTGGAAACTTCCTGTAAGTCTAGACACGACAGACTGTGAAGGAAACCTGCTTGTATCAGTGATGTAATTCTTTCAAAGCTCTTGACCATAGCTGAGGGATGGGACTAATAAATCAAGAGCTTTGTGTTTATGCTTAGCTTCTTCTTCACCACGACAGTCTGAGACAATGATACAACTGTCCTTTCATTTTTTTGTAAATTTTGTAATTGTCATATTCATATCTACAGCTACTATTGCACGTCCAGCCCTCTACCTACAACTAGCGCTAACACTACAATTACTACTACTTTCTAGTTACTACAGTATTACGACTATTACTACTAGTAATGCTACTAACTGACATTACTAGTAATACTAAATCACTGCTACTAATGTTAGTACTACTGCTCGTATTGCTCATCTACCTATTTTGCAGTTTCTTACAGTTCTTACTTCTTGACCTTTCAGAATAAAAGCTCCACCAGCAAAGATTTGGTGTGCTAGTTACAGGAAGGGAGGGGGAGGGCTGGGAATAGTAGTGTGTAATCACGCCTCTACATTTTCCTCCATCCACCGTGGCGTCCAGGCCACTCAGACTGCTATAAATACACATTAAATTAGAGACTCTGTTTGTGTGTGTGTGGGAACTAATGGTCCTTGGGCTGAGAGAACGGTAACAGTTGTGTATTTGCCTATGTGTGTGTAGATGTCTGCGTCTGCAGACTGACCACTGGTCTCTTTCTTTCTTTCTTTCTTTCTTTCTTTCTTTCTTTCTTTCTTTCTTTCTTTCACAGTCTTAACTGTTCTATATCTTTTTCTGCAATCTAAAAAGAACAAGAAATGGCAGAGGTGTGACATTATTCAAGGAAGAAAACATTAAATCAGTTAATTTCTTTTCCATTCTGAAATGACGTGGCGGTCCTGTCAGCCCTCCATTGAGAAATAAAGCTCAAAGTGTCCATCAGCACGTAGCTTCCTTCTTTTCCACACCACCTCTGCTCTGCTCTTAACATACTTTGTGTTTGGCAGCAGGTGTGATGAGGTGTTTAAAAGCCTCCAACCTTTTCATTTAGTGGCACAGTGAGGAGAGAAGAGACAGTGTGTGTGTTTAAGCAGCCGTTCTCCACGCTGCTATTAACATTACTGCCACTGGTGCTCTTCTATTAAAGCAAAACTTCACTAAAACACTGTAACTCGGTTCAAAACAGCTGTCAGCTATGTTCTTTTCATTCCTGGCTGCATTTTGTAGTTTGGTGTATATTTCTTCAGCCTGTGGGTAAGTGGCCAGTCATATATTACATGACATCATATCCAGATATTTCCAGCAGCTCCAGTGGAGTCTGAGAGCAGAAAATGTTTTAGGGATCTTAAACACAAACCGTAAATGTCTCTTATATCAAACAGCTGCAAGTTAACACCAACATTCACCGTGGCAGCCTCAGTAGACCAGAATGCAGTGCAGCAACAGCTTCCATCTTCACAGAAATTGTACTTTCCTGCGAATCCTTTGTATTTAGGTAGGCAATTTCAGTCCAGCAAAGAAATGGCGGACTCCACCACTAGAAATAAAATCAATATGTAAGGAGGTATAAAGAATGTAAATACATTGAATGGGTTTGCAAAGAAAATGCCGACCATACAATCAAAAATGGGATGTGATTTCATGAACATCTTAAGGATTATAATTTTAAAATCATAAAGGGTTTGAATCAAAGTGCTGCAGTAGATACTCACTTATCGTAGAACGTGGACAGTAATGATCTTTCACTTTTTCAGAAAAACAAACAGATGATATACAGCAGTGTAAGGAGGTAAACCTCTCCTTTATACCACAGCTACTGCTTCTGTTAATGTTAGCCCTAAACCCCCATTATAATACATTGGAACTGATTTTACTACATCAGTGTGCATGTGTGTGTGAGTGCGCGCACTCTCACTGTGCTTGGTGTTGCTGGCGGCAACAGGTTTTTACACGTCAAAAGATCAAGGAGGAGAAGCCGTGCATGGTGGGATGCCTGGTGTGTTAACTGCTTCCTTAAAAACCAGAACCTCTTACTGGGCTGTTACTGATGCTGTTTGTGTAAAGTCAGCGAGAGAGAGAGAGAAAGAGAAAGAGAGAGAGAGCCCAGCATTAAATTAATTCACCTAAATGTACCTCTAACTACTTCAATTAAATTTCCTTTCTTCCTTGTATCCTCTTGTCCAATTCTTCCCTTCTTTGTTTCCTATCTTATCATACTTTTCTTCCCATCTGACTTATTCCTATTACCCTTCTTACTCACATGATTTTCTGCTTTGGTCAGTCAACAGTACAGACAGACAGACAGACAGGATACTGGGGTCTTATAATTCTACCAATGTTTCCATCAGATAAGATGACACTGAACCTACCAAGTTAATTGCTAAGATTACAGAACATGGTGAAAGCACTATAAAGAAGTCAGAAAGAGTAAAACACAAGTGGTTAGACCATAAGACAAACTTATTAGGAGGAGAAAACAAAGGTGAATAATACAATTATTACCCAAATTGTCCATTGTAAACATCCATCAATTTGCAGACCAACTTCCTGCTTCAACTTTGACCTACCGTACTTACCCTAGTTGTGTTCACACACAGTTTTCCTGTGGGATTATTATCAACATGTTATCAGGTGTGCTCAATTTGAGTTTTACCAACAAACAAAGTGTTCAGATAATTTGATTAAGCTTGTTTTTTTTTTTCCAGTCAGACTATGCTGTAGGGATGTTGCTGTATTCCCAGATCTTTGAAATTACTTTGGTGAGTGCAATTTTATCATACCCAACTGAAACAACAGCCAAAGCTCTGAATATATGACTCAACTTGTAATAAACCAAATATATCCTAACTTGCACAAATCAATATTTTCCTTAGCTCTACAGAGCTGTTAGCATCTTTCAGCTCAGTGTTTTGGTTTTACTTTACTGTGTGGTTCAGGTTTACTACTCTTATCAACCCCATGTCAAGCAGCTTTAGCAAAAAAGCTCAGAAAAACTCACTGTTCGCCATCTGCCCAGCACCAAAATAGTAAACAAAGTTAGCAAGTAGCTAGAACATATATTAGCAGCTTAGGAGCCAGATATTTCTCTCAGGAGTTGGTGAAGACCAAAACAGCGCTGCAAGGAGAGTGAATATTGGAATTAATATTGTCAGGAGGCCAGGAACAGAACTCCAAATGACTGCTAATGTTGCTCCATGTTATATGAAATGTAAATATGGATGTTAGCTTGTTGCGCTTGCCAATTGTATGAAGAGCTGTGCCTCAAATCTGAGATGATGAGTAAAGGCTGCAACACCAATGACATCAACATCAGCGTCAGATTGGCTGTGGAGGCTTTGCAGACATCAGTTCAGCTTCTTCAGCTTGACCAACTTCAAGCCTCAGCTGCAGATTACATATCGAACCTCTGCAGCTTTACCTGTCCTGATGCCAAAAGCCAACCTCCGCTTTTGCCACAAGGCCAGAAGACGGCCATCGTTGAATGCAGCTCAGTAGTACCTGGACAAACACACACACACACACACACCTCAAGCTGAAAGATCAGCAGCTACCTGGTTGCCACGCTGGCACCCCCCAAACTCCTAAATTTCTTTATGGAGGGGTTTTAAAATGCCCCCCCTCTGGTGGTTTCCAGTATGACATCGGGGGGCCACAGGTCACCTCTTCCTCTCCTTTCTTCTTCTCTTTTCATGTCCCTCTTTCTGTCCCTCTCAGCAATTTTTAAACAGTCCTTCTTTCCATATTAGCTGCTCTGAAAGCCTATTAACTAACCCCTACTCCTGCACACCTCTAAACCCACTGCTGTTTTCTGTTAGCACTTAGCCACGTTAGCAGGGGGGGGGTTATGGATAAAGAGGCTGTATCTCCACACAGGGATGAAGAGGAGGAACTGCTTAGATTGGACCTGCACGTTTTTGAAGTTTTATGGTGGTGTTTTAAATTGGGTTTCTGGGGCTTTACGTTACAAAATGGGTAGTTTATAGCTGCTTCATTCTGCCTTGCTCATGGTGGGGCACTTTATTCTTCTCCTTGCTAGGAAGCTATCTTTTCCACTTCAGCCAGAGAGCCAATCCTGCTGAAGACACATTTATTAGAGTTTGTCTTTGAGAAATCATATCATGCTGCAAACTGGCACAATGTGTGTTTGTCTCAGCTCCGCTGCACTGCAGATTAACAGATGTTCAGACTGTAACACTGCGTTTAAAAAAGCACATGGGGTGTATTGCCATTTGAGGCAGGACTTGACAACTCTAGAAAGTCACCACAGCGCTAATCATCTTATCCTCTCTCACAATTATTGTGTGGTAAACAGAATTACGCTGTTACATGTTACAATGCAGGAATGTGTGCTTGCATGCATTGGCCATTGCAGTGCGTTGCCGAATAACGTTGCATTAGGGAAAACTTTGAGTCTGCATGGTTCAACTGTTTTGCCAGATGATCCTGCATTTGCTTTACCTCTGTGTTGTAAATGCCTCCAAAACATAGGATGACTGCTTGTTAAACCACAATGTCTCGTTTTCTATCCCCACATAAATACAGATGTGACGTGCAGAGGATTTGGAGCTATTTAAAGACACCTTTGACAGAGTTGTGTTGAGTAATGGAAGTAAAGTAATGATTAATGTAACTATTTACTTTTGCTGTTGAGTATTAGTAAAGTAATGTGCTATATACTTTTCCATGAGTAATTGATTACATTTTTCAAATAATTTGCCCAACTCTGATGATTACCTTTGTAATTTAGTGAAAGTTTTAGGTTTTTGAAAGTCTAATATATTTTAAACAGTTTTCATGGTTTTAAGCCTATATATATATATATATATATATATATATATACTATAATTAGGTTTGATTTTCAGTGGAAACAGTTTTTCACTTTGAGAGAAAATCTTCAGAAAAGAAGCCTCCGAGCTGTAGCAGATGACAGCCTGGGCCCTGCAGCCAGCGATGGGTGGAGCTAAGAGAAGTGTGCGGGTTCATCCAAACTGACTGGTGGTGATTGGTCAACACCAAGGTAGGTCGCATACTATTGGCTGCTGTGGCGCTGAGACATCGGAGCTGCTGGAATCTGAGTTGGCTGATGAGATCTGCAGAGGACCGACACACACATACACACACACAGCCAATGTATTACTCATCAGCGCCTACACTGTAACAGTTATGTGGCCTGGTTTCCTCTCGCTTTCTCTGTGTTTATCTTTATCTAATCTTCACTGTTTATACTTCCCTATCAGAGATTTTCCTTTCCGACAGAAATTGTGCGTGGTCACAATACCCAAGGTATACAAAATCAAAGTCACCTTTTATTCTGAAGGTAAAGCTCATTGTTGCGACATTAGGACCTACAGTAGACCTTTTTTATGACACTGTAATCATCTCTGGCGTGTACTTTCCCTTCCCACTTTTGCAAAGTGACAGGAGGCCAGGGGCCAGTTAACAAACAGACATTAGTAATATTTATCAGATATCTTGCAGTGCTACCAGACTGGAAGGCTGCATTGAAGTTAGCATGTTTTCACTTGTGATGGCGTCTGAAATTAGCAACCTTGCATACAGCAATTGTCATTTGGCAAATTAAACACAGTGGTTTGGTATGAGGTGACAAAATGAAGGCAAATGAATCTGCCACCAGGCACCCTATGAGGGCCAGATTTGGCCCACGGGCCGTAAGTTGAGTATTACTGCTGTAGGATTTGTTTTCTGCTTTTGGAAAGTGTTTCTTCTTTGCATATTTGACTTTTCCCATTTACTTATTTTCCCATGTTGGTCAATTCTCAAATACTCATATTTAACATGAGTACACCAGTTGTGTACCACTTACATGTTTGTACTGTAAATATGAAGCTAGCAGCCAGTTAGCTTAGCGCAAAGACTGGAAGCAGGGGGAAACAGCTAACCTGGCTTTTTCCAAAGGTAACAAAATCCATCTACCAGCACCTCTAAAGCTCACTAATTAACATGTGATCTCATTTATTTAATCCATACAAAAATGTGTTTCCAGTCTTTGTGCTAAGCTAAGCTAATCAGCTGCTGGTGGTAGGTATTACAGTGTTGGAGAGTAGTATCAATCTTCTCACCTAACTCGGCAAGAAAGAGATGTGTATTTTTCAAAATGTCGAACTATTCCTTTAAATATTTCTGTTTTTGTATGTGTAAATAACTGAAAACATATTTAAGCACAGACGGGTGCTTGCTAACCTCCTGACAGTTGTCACCAGTAAGACCTTGACCTTTTTTTTGTATTATCCTTGATGGACATTTCTTTTCCCCATAGTCTACAGGTCTGTACTAGCCTGATGATCAGACTGAACTGCCATTTAATTTAGTTTCATTGGAGGGGGTGGTGCGGGGTAATCAGTAGTGAGTAATGTGTCCGTCAAACCTAATTTTTTGGTTGACACTTAAGCTGCGGTAGCTGTTTTTGGGAGCAGTTATTTTTTTCAGAATCAGAACCAGAATCAGATTTATTGCCAAGAAGGTTTTCACATACCAGGAATTTGTCTTGCAGGTGCATAACAATAAACATAGTAAGAGAACATAAAAAGATGAAAAGCTAAAATGATTGATTCATTGATTGAATGATTTTACATCAATTGAAAAAACATGTTGATTTTGAAGGCCATCACATCACTATGAGTGATGGTTTTCTGCATAAACATCACATTTTCAGTTTAATTTAATGTAATTTCAGTTATTTCACACAGAGAGAGAGATTTCCTGTTGTTGTGTTATGTCTGCACTTTTCTGACTGGTTTGAAGTCAGAAACTCAGTTGGAAGAAGGTGATGTCATGTACATCTGAGCACCAATCAGGATTTGGCAATACTTCATCAATCTCTAACGTGTTGTCCAGTACAGTACAGTTCTGATGATGCAGATTAGCCGAGTATTTGAGTGTTAAATCTTAATAAATCACACTTAGGGGTGTCTTTTCCAAACTTTAACTTTGATTGGTTCATATTAGTCATGAATATTTAAGGTTATGGAGAAATGCCTAACATTTGAAGCAAAGTTTTCAGGAGCTTTAATTGTTGCTATTTCTGTAAATTGATGTACAACAGCCTGCACAGCTTCAATTTCATCCACACTTGTTGCTCAGGCACGAGAAGATGACCATTCTTAATCCCGCCTACAAAGCTCTGATTGGCTTAGTCGTTTTGTTCATCTGCTGTCAGTAAGTGCAGCATCAGACCTATTTAAATTGTTGAAAAACTCTAAGATGTGGGTGATTCAGAGATCTGGAACCAGTCCAGGTCTGTGAAATACTGCTTTTTTTTCTTTTCTTTTTTTTACATACAAAATTTTGAATGGAGTTGCACTTTAATCTCATTGTTTTCCCTTTTGGGGATCCAAAAATACAAATGACCACTTAGAGTAGTAGGTCAGTGGAGGCCTCAGGTCATCAGGCCTTTAATGTATTCCCTGGGTGATCTTCCCCAACACTTAGTTTATTTAAGTACCTAAAAACCTTTTTTTTAACATAAGCTTTTGATCTGTTATTTTAAAGAGGTTACATGTGTGTCCATGGCTGTAATAGTGTTAAGCAATAATAATAGTAGAAACCTCCTATCAGTAGTCTCGGTAGTTTTAACAGTATTGGGAACTCAGCAGCTCTACTTTGAAGGACAGAATTGCCCTGGTGGCCCCTGGTGGTCACGTTGGGTAACTACACTCCCTCAACCAGAACTCCCAGTCACACACACAGACCCTGGATCCCTGCAGCGCCTCTAAACTGCTGCTCTACTGGTACTGGTACTGGTCTTGCTGGTGGACTGGTTTACTGGTGGTGAAACAGGAAGAGACAACACACTGGATTACTCGGTTAACATGAGCAATCACTATATGTGGGAAAACACTGCAGATTTGGGGTGTCGGGGGAGAGAGGGAGGGAGGGGCTGCTGAGGGTAGAACCGTGGAGCAGGCAGGGGGTGTGGCTTATGAGAGGAAGGGCGGGGTTCAAAAAGGAAGGAGGTGTCCTGTTTCCTGATGGAAGGCAAAAGGAGGCAGAACAAAACAGTCCAAGATGCTGTCTGTTAACCCTCATGTTCTAGCTGTGAACATACACAGAAAAAGTACATGTAACCTACATATACAGATGAAGAAATACACAGATCATCACACCCTTGTCATATGCAGAAGTCACTGTACATTACAGGACCACCAGGTTCATCTACATTTTTATTTTGGTTGAAATCAAACCATCACCAACATTATCTTGGACTAATAGTTCACCAGCGCTACAGTAATCATTTCCTATCAATACCTGAAACATTAACTGCTTCAACCAGCTTATAGAGGCTTATTGACTTTTATGATCAAAACATAAGTCTGGTGATATTTTATATTTTTCTTATTGTAAACAAATCCCATGAAAACACCAAAATGATATATCTTCCTTCGTTACCATGAACACACACTGTAGTTTATTTTGACTCAACCCCACATGCACCTTCCTGCTGCCGGAAATATTCACAAGAGCAAATTCCCAAAGTGGGAGCCTTAAGGAGCGGCCAAGGGTGCTGCATTTTTAATAAAGTTTCAGCACATTAAAGAAAAAGAAAAAAACAAAGTGACATTTACATGAACTACATTTTTGTATTTATGTTTTCAAATATATCAATGGCAATGGAAGAAATAAGCAAAAGCCAAGTAAAACATGCAGTTATGCCACAACTAAGATTGGTGATATGGCAGCTCACGATTGCCGGTTGTCATAGTAACTCAACAAACCTTCAGGTCCATGAGTTTTCCAGGTGCCATGAAAAAAAACATGTCTATGAAGAGGTGCTGTGGTTTACAAGACATTTGGAACCACTGCACTAGTGCATCAAATGTGTATCAATCCGCAGCTGAAAATAGTTCCCAACAATTGCACAATTTACTCCTATTTGAGTTAAATTTGCTAAAAATGACAGAGGCCAGCTGTTTTAGGAAAGTCTTTTTTTTATAACTTTATATCTGTGACTCATTTTTAAAGACCTATGTCTTCAGTAGAAATCAATGGGTTGATTTGTGAGTGCTACAGACAGGGCCAGAGTAGCCCACTGGGGTCCCTGGGGCAAAGACTTTGCTTCCCCACGCCCCTGTCCTTAATTTAGTTTAGGGAAAAAATGCAGCTTGTCACCTTGAGGCCCTCACTGTACGTGTTCCGTTCATATTGTGTGTTAGTGGAGCAAACCAATTAACCAGATGACCATACGCCAATTGCCACACAGTAAACCAGGGGCCTCATTTGGGCTCCTCCAAGAAAATAAAATCTTATCTCGCATCTTATTTGACAGACTTGCATACGTGCACTACATACAGTAATCTGTAAATTTAAATTAAATGACATGCAGGATTTACTTTTTTATTCATGATTTTGAATGCAACTTTTGTGCTCTGTAATGATCAGCTCTAAGCTTTCATGCAATGCGTTTTAACTGTAAAAAATGTCTTTGTTTCCCTCATGACAAATCAAACAAACTGCATTTTTTTGGTGTGTGTGACTGTGGAAAAGGCTTCAAGCAGAGTTTGCCTTGCACTTGGACAGGCATACCCCCCTCTCCCCAACGTAGACCATGTGTTTGTTGGACCAACACAGGACTCAGCATGGTGGTTTATGTTAAAAGAGACAGGGATCACAAGCTGGAGGCTAAGCAGTATCTCTGTGTGTGTGTGTGTGTGTGTGTGTGTGTGTGTGCGCGCGCTCTCTGCTAGTCTGGACAGTCTCACAGGGTTGAATTTGTGGCGGGGGGCGTGGCCATCGACTGGAGTGGGGAGCTCTGACTAAAAAAGTTTCTCTGCTATTGATGTGGATCAGCGAGCAACATCAGCAGGCCAGATGTGCATGTGTTTATGTGTGTGTGTGTGTGTGATTTGGGTGAAGTGGGTCGATCCAAAGGCAGGGGAGGTCTTCTCTGATTGGCTGTCTGCGGATGACGATGTGAGTCACTGACATGCACCCTGTGCAGAAGAAATATCTCTCTTGGATTTTTCTCTTTCCTTCTCTTTTTGGTCTCTCAGTGAGACAAGTATGCACACACGCACACACACACACTCCTCCTCCCCTCTGTCTCCTCAGGATGGAAAAAGCAGATTCACCATCAGGTCATAACAGGAAAGGAACACAAGCTGGTTTTGGTTTGAAATCTCCCAGCTGAGTGTCTACGCTGCAATTGAACTTTCTCACAAATTCATTTTGGCGCTACTGACACTAAATGATTTGTGTTAAAATAAGTCCTTACTTCAGAAGTAACAAGAAATAAGATAAAAATCTGTATTTTTTTCTATTTATTTTTCTTTCTTTTATTTTTTATTTTTAGCATAACCAACTCAGAGCTAAATAACCTGCTGCTCAGATTGTGATGGAAACTTGTGTAAGATATGATCTTCCTATGATTTGGATGATCATTTTATTGATAGTGATTTATCATTTTCATCTTTGTCATAATCTCAAGATCAAAATCAGAGACTTGCATGCACAATTCAACATAATGTTCAACGTATTGTTGGCTATTATCAACATTCTTGGAACACATGTTCACTTTGTAAATGGGAAACTACATGCATTAATATCAAAAAGTGCCCTGATGCTCTTTGAGCTTCTTTGAAGCGCTATGTGATAACCTAGCCACACATGTAGAAGGGTACAATTTTTGTTTTTATCATTGCTGTTCATTATAAACACAAAAAAGCATCGCTTCCTGTGTGGCACTACATGGCACTGTAGCATCCAATATACCAAGATAAGAACAGGCACTTCTGGAGAGTGCTAAGCTAATTTGTAACACAAATAAACTACCACACTGGTCAAATTTTAAATTTTACTATGAATAAGCACATCCAGCGTCAAATTTCCTCTTAAAGCTGCATTCTTTTTTTGGCCACTTGGTGGCAGTGCAACAAGCTCTAAACACAACACCAACTTATTATTACCTTATAAAGTTTTCTGGTGAAAGTGTTAAAAAACAGTTGCCTATTTACACATCCAGCAGACGCATAGCAACATTATCATTCATTTGAAGGTGTTTTTCTGGTCATCTGACAAGTGGAATTTTCACTCTCTGTTAGCTCTTTTAGCTGTTTTGGTCTCAATCAACTCCTGAGAGAAATATCTGTCTCTTTCGCTGCTAAGTGCTCCACCATGTTCCCCAGCTTGTTGCTAACTTTGTCGTTAGAAAAAGAGACTTTACTTGTTTTTACAAGATCCACATTATAACAAGATATTTTTCATGTGATTATTATTTATTTTCTCATTATTACTAGATACCAAATTATTCCATTATTATAACAACATATCACTTTATTTTGTTATATCATGAAATTGTTCTCATTATTTCACAAAATCAGTGTTTCTCGTTGTAACAAACTTTTCTTGTTATAACACGAAGCTATATACATTTTGTTATGTTGGCAGCAATATGCTGCCGTAGATGAGAGCAATGAAAGTGAACCAAAACAGTAAAGCGTATACACTCCCTCCCTCCCTCACTCTCTCCTCTTTTCTCACAGGGTGTGTCCTTTCACCTCGAGCTAGAGAACTCCCCTGGAATGTGAGATGAAGAGAGAAGCTTTTAATGTGTTTCTACTGGCGTATTTGACTGTGTGTGTTTTGTTTTCATGTGTCAATGCAGTAAAAATAATTGTCCCTGAAGATATCAGTATGCATGTGTGTGAGTGCTCATCTGATTGTGTGTATTTATGTCAAATGAATCACCTTAGACTTTTTTTTTTGACTGTTACATTCAAGTGCTTGAAACTGTACAGCCAGCAACTAACCAACCATCTGATTGGAAAGACCGCCCTCCCCAAAAATACGGCCGTATAGGTCGTCTGTGCAAGCAGCTTATTACGACCCATATTTACGTTTATCACTAAACGGCGACCTCTAGTGGTCATAGTAATTATGACGGGAGCAAAGGAGAAAGTCAGGTGAGATAGCATAGAGCGACAAAGTCCGTGTAGGGAGGAGGACGGAGTAGATGGATCATGGATGTATAAAGAGAACTGGGTACAGCGTCAAAGGCGGGGTCCCATTCGTTGGCTAGAAATCCTATATGCAAAACATCGGTAACATGTTTTTTGTAACTTGTTGCAATGTTTTCTTGCATTGTCCCTGAGAAATAAGCTAGTAAATAAATAAATAAAATAAATAAATGACAGTGACTCTATATCTCTGAATTCGGCTATTAGTGAATTTTACAGCTTTTAGGACATCATGATTTAAATACGAGCTATTTAAATGTTCGTACTGGGAAGTTGATGTACCTTTTCACAATGTAAGTCTATGGGGAAAAGTCTCTTGGGGCCAGTCTGCATCACGTGACGGACCTGGAAGTTGTAATTACACGGTTTGGCCACTATGTCAAATTGGCTTCAAAGCCTGGCGCTCTTCCTGGGGGCTTGGGATGGATGGGTCAAACACAGGACTTTCACCCTGGAGATTATTGTTCGCATCCTGTGTGAAAACAAAAGTCACCGTTGACTTATTTTAACTTATGTCAGATCGTAACGTTAAGTCAGTAAGTCATGTGACGTAACTTACAACCTAACCAAGAAGTTTTGGTGCCTAAACCGAACCAAACTGCGACTGTACCACAACATTGACCACATGTTTATTATTGTTACCATGATGACAAAGGTCTGGTATGCCTGTCGCAGGTACTCTCCAATGGTCATATGTGTCATTTTGGGAGTCATTGGCAAACAACCTATTCTGTCGTTTAGGTATGAAGTCGTGTTGGACTGGAAAGATTGAGTCATCATTCAAACATGATACCCAAATCAATGGTGGCTCCATGAGTTGGTTTAAAGTTCTGTCTCCGGTCAGCATTCGTACCAGCTGATGATCCATGTAGAAGACATGGAAAGAAGAAAAAGCATTGTTCTTGTGTTGCAGTGTAGAGCCAGTTAGTCCTAGTGTTGTAGTGCAGTATGATGGGGAAAATGTAATATAACAAATATTATTTATGATAGGAATTAGATGTTTATACTGAAATGCAGCACACACTTCTGTCTCTGTTTTCTTTTTTTAATCCTCACCACCTCTCTCTCTCTCTCTCTCTCTCTCTTGTTTCCTCCATGTCTCTCTGCCTCTCTCAGTCAGCCTGTCTGTGCCTGCCTCCAGCATACCTCAAGTTCCAGCCCACTTCTCCTAATTGTTTTCCCCTCTCTCCCTTCTCTCCCATTTCTCTGCTCCTCTGAGCTTCTTTTCGTGCTGTAGGTCTTTTCTTCTTCTTCTTCTCTTCACAACCCCTCTCCTTCATTCAATTCTAGAGAAAGTTACAATAACACTAAAAGGCTGCAGACCTCTCTAACATTTGTGTTAATTCAAACTTGCCTGGAAGACAGAATGACTCTATGACCACCCAAGCTTTAAACACACACACACACCTGTAGGCCCATTAAGTTACACTGGTTTGACCTCTGCCTATACAAACACATAGAGACAAGCCTGGACAGGCATGCTGCTGTGGATATAGGGTTACACATATGCACACGCTTGTGCAGGACATCATGACACTCAAATGGATATTAGATAATTTACATTTTTTATGTTTTAAACTCAGAGAATAATTCAAGTCCTCAGAGTGGCCTAGTCATGCCCACATCCCAATAAAAAATAGGACTTCAGAGTGAGGAGATATGGAAAAGAGTCACTGCTTCTTTGCATTGAAAAGAACTAGTTAAGGTGGATTGGGCATCTGGTCATGGTTGATCCATGTGTAGCTTCTCATGGCACGCTGACTTGGAGGAGACCATGGAGAAGGCTGTGAACAGTAGATTCTTAAGCCCGAACCTGCACTTGTCTGTGACAACTCTATCATCACTGCTTCCAACCCACCTTGAATATCGCTTTGTTGTTTGGTCTGCAGCCAACAAGAGCGATACACAATATTAGACAATTAATCCAAAACAGAGCTGCTAGACGACCTCTGCGCTGTCCATATCACACTAGCGTTGACACAATGGATTCCATATTGTCCTGGCTGCCTGTCAAAACCAGACGTTTCGTTTAAGCATCCTGTTGTTTATTAGGAAAACCATCTTCTCAGGTAAACGTGAATCATTTTTGGCTTGGCTTAAATACATTAGTCTAAAGAAAAAAAGTAAGTTAAAAAAAATCTTGCAAAGCAAAAAATAAATATAATAATAAAGATAATAAAAGGTGTTTTAATCCTTGTTTACGTGGTGAATGTTAGTGTGAAGTTTCTTCCTGGCTTCACTTGCTGTACAGCACAGGTCTTGTCTGCCCCCCCACCACTTAAATCACTTAAATTATTTAAATCAAAAGTAAACAGAAGAGGAGTTACACATAAAAACCTAATAAAAACTAAAACCACCACTGCAACAGTACAACAAAATAGGAGAATTAAATGTGGACTCTTGAACATCAGATCTCTCTCATCTAAAGCTGTTCTAGTGAACGATCTAATATCAGATCATAATATTGATTTATTCTGTCTTACTGAAACCTGGCTGTGTCAGGATGAATATGTTAGCCTAAATGAATCCACTCCCCCCAGTCACATTAATACTCACATTCCTCGAGGCTCAGGCCGAGGAGGTGGAGTTGCAGCCATCTTCGACTCAAGCCTATTAATCAAACCCAAACCTAAACTAAATTATAACTCGTTCGAAAGCCTTGTTCTTAGTCTTTCACACCCAACCTGGAAAACACTACAGCCAATTCTATTTGTTATAGTGTACCGAGTTCCTGGACCGTATTCTGAATTTTTATCTGAATTCTCAGAGTTCTTATCAGGTTTAGTCCTTAAAACAGATAAAATAATTATTGTAGGTGATTTTAATATTCATGTAGATGTAGGAAATGATAGCCTTAGTGCTGCGTTTATCTCATTATTAGATTCAATTGGCTTCTGTCAGAGTGTACATAAACCCACTCACTGTTTTAACCACACACTCGACCTTGTTCTTGTCTATGGCATAGAAATTGAACATCTAATAGTCTTTCCACAGAATTCTCTTTTATCAGACCATTATTTAATAACTTTTGAATTCCTATTACTGGACTACACGCCATTAGGCAAACATTCCTACACTAGATGTCTATCTGATGGTGCTGTAGCTAAATTTAAGGAAGTGATTCCATCGGCATTTAATTCAGTTCCATGTCTCAATGTAACAGATGACTCCTATGCTAACTTTAGTCCCTCCCAAATTGATCATCTTGTTGATAGTGCTGCAGGCTCACTACGAATAATACTCGACTCTATCGCCCCTCTAAAAAGGAAGATAATAAAACAGAGGAGGTTAGCTCCATGGTATAACCCGCAAACCCGCAAATTAAAGCAAACATCGCGAAAACTTGAAAGGAAATAGCGTTCCACCAATCTGGAAGAATCACGTTTAGCCTGGCAAGAAGTCTTAAAATCTATAGGAAGGCCCTCCGTAATGCTAGAGCAGCCTACTACTCATCATTGATAGAGGAAAATAAGAACAACCCCAGGTTTCTGTTCAGCACTGTAGCCAGGCTGACAGAGAGTCACAGCTCTGTTGAGCCATGTATTCCTATAGACCTCAGTAGTAACGACTTCATGAGCTTCTTTAATGATAAAATTCTAACTATTAGAGACAAAATTCAGCACCTCCTGCCCTCAGTTGGTACTGACTTATCTTCAAACACAGGAACCTTAGAAACAACTGTAAAACCTGATGTACATTTAGACTGCTTTTCTCCCATCAACCTTTATCAGCTAACTTCCATGATTTCCTCATCTAAGCCATCAATGTGTCTCTTAGACCCCGTCCCAACTAGGCTGCTTAAAGAAGTTTTACCCTTAGTTAGCACTTCTTTACTAGATATGATCAATCTGTCCTTATTAAAAGGCTATGTGCCACAGTCCTTAAAAGTAGCTGTAATTAAACCTCTTCTAAAAAAGCCCACTCTTGATCCAGCGGTTTTGTCTAATTATAGACCTATATCTAACCCTCCTTTTCTCTCTAAGATCCTTGAGAAAGCAGTCGCCAATCAGTTGTGTGACTTTCTACACAACAACAAGTTGTTTGAGGATTTTCAGTCAGGATTTAGAGTGCATCATAGCACAGAGACAGCACTGGTGAAAGTTACAAATGACCTTCTAATTGCATCTGACAAAGGACTTGTCTCTGTACTTGTCTTACTAGATCTTAGTGCTGCATTCGATACCATTGACCATCACATTCTATTACAGAGACTAGAGCATTTAATTGGCATTAAAGGCACCGCACTAAGCTGGTTTAAATCCTATTTATCAGATCGATATCAGTTTG
>VMKM01003356.1:0-38868 GCA_008360985.2 Macquaria ambigua | reverse complement strand
AACATTTCTGAATAAAACCTTTCTGAGAGTCGAAGGTAAATTGAGCAATGTTCACCTTGTAGATATCAAACGTTCAATTTCCAACTTCAGTTTTGAACAATGTACTGTTCTCTCTTGCATTCAATACTGTGAAATATTATATTTATATGAAATATTATATTTATATGTATGTAAATTATCTAAATAAGTTATTTCAAAACATGCAGAAGTATGTGTTTTGCAAACAACAATTTATTTTATAGGGAAGGTTGATGGCATAATGTATAACTTTGAATGAAAATACTTGAGTACTTATTACACAATACAGAAATATTGTTTTCCTCATTTCCCAGGACCAGAACCTGATATCACTGCCGTCATTCAAGTCCCTCCAGCTGATCCAGTTCGTCCTGGAGACTCAGTGACTCTGCAGTGTTCAGTCCTCTCTGACTCTGAGAATAAAACATGTCCAGAAGAGCACAAAGTGTACTGGTTCAGAGCCGGATCAGATGGATCTCATCTCAGTGTCATTTACGCTCGTGCAAACAGAGGTGATGAATGTGAGAAGAGTCCTGAAGCTCGCTCTCCACAGAAATGTGTCTACAGCTTCTCTAAGAACGTCAGCTCCTCTGATGCCGGGACTTATTACTGTGTTGTGGCCACATGTGGAGAGATATTATTTGGAAATGGAACAAAACTGGACATTGAAGGTAAGCACTTAATTGTCATGTAAATTTGAACATTTTGCACATTTAAGCAAAATTTTTAAAGATTCGCTTCAAGTAAATATGTGTTATCTACCAGGAGGCAACAATAAAGACTAATGATAGACTTTTACTCCTCGTTAACTTTTGTCGTTTGTTCTTTTTCTTATTATTTCAACAGCCAATATGAGGTCGTTTGGCGATTCTCAGAGAGCCAATACAGTTCTGTTTCTGTTGTGTGCTGCTTTGGCTATAAGTTTGATTGTTATAGCCTTACTGATGTACAGCCTCCAGAAAAAAAAGTGTAAGTCATTCATTCATTTCGTTCAGTAGACGAAGGAGGGGGTGAACTACTCATTTCTGTCCAATACTGAGCTGTCACGTGAAAAATGAACAAACGACTCAAACCAGTCAGCTGTCACGTGAGAAAAACGAAACTCATGCATTATTATTGTTGCGCAGACGCGGCCAAAATGAACGAATGACTCTCTGAGACGACTCGTTACTACTCGTTCATATCAAAAAGTCGTTCAAAATGAACGATTCGTTCATGAACGACACATCACTAGTCAGTGTTAAACATGTTTCCTACCCTCCCTGTCTCTTTTGTATGTACTAGAAATTTTAAGCTCTTATGTGGAAAGTTTATATTCAAGCTTTGTAAATGATTTTGACATTCTTGGACAAATAACTGACAAATGGGATTAAAGAATCAAGTCATGTAAACCTAACCTACAGTCTCACATGTTTGAGTAACAGATTGTATCTACAGTATGTGATCAAAGAAATGTTGGGTTTGAACATAAGAAACGTATGACTTTATAATGTCATAATCATTATCATGTTGAAATTATTCTAGGAATCATAATTGAGAGAGCTGCTTTGTGTAGGTTTAAGAAGTATTAGAGTACATTTTATGGAGATTCATGCTACTGACAACAAAAGTTTATTTCAAAAGTTTTAAGACAGTTTTAAGAAAATATTAACATATCCAGTTGACTTAATGAAGCCTTTATCACCATTCTTACTTAATTAGGTGATTTTTAAACATAAAAAAACAATTCTCCTCAGCTTTCTGCCTCTGTGGTTTGATTCAATCAAACCAAAAGAGTATTTTAAACCTGAAGCAAAAGAAAATGGGGTTTAAGAAAATATAATAAATACTTTCACACTAGTAACAGTCTGTTACTAAATTCAGTTACATTTTGTGAGCAGTCTGTAAGTTGATATAACTGTCAGTCTTAGTAAACTAGTGTCTTCCACTGGCTTAACAACGCAAAATAAATAAATGAAATACATTTCAAAGTAATCACCCTATCACTCACTTTTGTGTCTAATTCCATGCTATACATTAATTCTATAAACTATACATTACTACATTATTGTACATTATTAGTGTTACAGTTTATCAGCAGTGAGTAATTCTCCATTTCTGTATTTTGAGACAACTTTACCCATCAGGACCACACTCAAATATCAAGCCTATTTAGTCTGCATACTGGCATTTTCAAGTATACTACATTATTCATTTTTGCTATTTGGATGTACTGTATTGTATATTGAAACACAGCTAGAATATACATAGCATGTTATTGAGACACTGGTAGAAAGGGAGGAAATCTGCAATGTTAAAAGCCTACAGAGTCTCATTAAAAGATGTTAGATAACAAAGAGTTAAGTAAATCCCAGTTTTTTGTGTCTCACCAAGAAACACCAGTATTAGACACTATTTTTGAGGTTTTGTTTAAATTTGACCCTTCAATATGTGAAGACACTACAAAGCCACTACAGTTTCTAAAATAACCACAGATAACCACAGGGGCTTTCACACCAGATCTGTTTGGTGTGGTTTAATTCAACTCTGGTGTGTTTGGTTCAAATGAGTTCTCATGCCTGCACAACAAAATAGGTCATTTGATACTGCCTTCAAAAACCGAGTCCCTTAATGGCAGGACAACATACCCAACAAGTCCTCATACCTAAACAACAGAAAAGGTCATGTATCAGTGCCACCAGTGAGCATTTAGGCAACTTCAACTACTTGGTTAAGGTTGGGGAAAGATCGTTATTATGGTTAAAAGAAACAGATATTGACTGTTGGGAGGAAACAGGATGCAAACTGTGCTCTCTGGTGTCAGAATGGGTCACTATAGCATCTGCTACAACTTGAACTACAACATGCTGGCCCTGCCTCTGTCTCTAAGAGAGGGTCGGCATGATTCGCACAACCACAAGAGGTCGCGTGTCAGAAAATGGTTGTTTTAAGCTTTTGAACAAGCGACTGATGCTGTGTCCCTTGTGGTCCAGTTCATTTAGGCTGCTGAGAACGCTGTCATTCTAACGGTGGTAAAGACAAAACAACCACACTAAGACATCTAACAGAAGTCTAATGCGGTTTGCTTGTCGAGAACACAAAATGGTTCAACCGCAGGGACAGTGGATGTGTGACACTTTTGACACTAAAGCGAAACCAAACCAACTGATGTCATTTGTCTGTTGCAAATACTTAGTGGTAACCATGGTAACATTTAAGTGTTTCCCTCAACTCTCAGAAAAGGAAAATGGCCTCTTTTTTTACAGAGGTGTGTTTTTTGCTTGTGTCCTACTTCATACATGCACCCATTTCCTTAGTAAGTAAATGTGAGTAGTGTGTAAGAAACAACCACACTTTTTATTTGTGACCAACTATTTCTCCCCCATCAAACTGTGATACAAGATGTCCATCACTGTAACGTCACAGACTAATAATTCTCATGACCAACTTTTTTTTCATGAGCTCTTGTTGACGACCAAAGATGATGAATGAAGCCGTGAGGCACAGTGAAGGACAACTTGTTCTCAGTCAGTGAAATAAGGTTTTTGTTTTTAGCCATGCTAATAATCCTAATGACTTTGGAGATCCCCTGACTTTTCATCTAGTCCCACCAGCAAGTCGAGGTTTTCACTTATCCTATGTAATATCCCAACATCTGTCATGATCCTAAGGACTCTGGTGTGGACTTGTGTGTTTTTGGTGTTGTTTCCTGTTTTATTTTGAAATTACTGTTCTTGTTTCCTTGTGTGCCCTGTATTTCCTGTCTTTGTTTTCCCTCCAGTTTTGATTGTTTTCACCTGTGTCTTGTTACTCACCTGTGTCTGTTTCCCTCGTTGTCTCCTCCCCTATATATACCGGTCCTCTCGCTTTGTTCTCTGTGGCGTCATTGTGATTATGTTGATGATGTTTGTTGGTGGTCTCTTCGTGTCGTGTTCCTGGTGTTTCCCTGCGTATCAGTACCTGAGCTTTGTAAGTTTATTTTTGCAGTTAATAAACCTTGAATTGCTTCAGTCTCCTCGCCGGTCTGCATTTGGGTCCTTCCCCTGCTGCCTCCATATGGCTCATCGTGACAAACATCTATGTGAAGGATTGGCACAAAATTTGATTCAGACATTCATGGTTCCCAAAAGAGGAATCCTAATACCTTTGGTGATTTCCCCCCCCCCCCCCCACATCAGCATGTTAGCATGCTGACGTTAGCATTTAGCCTGATTACAGCCTCACAGAGCCGCTAGCATGGCTGCAGACTTGGTCTCGTTAACATGTGAATTTGCGTAACGCTGATGACGCAGGATGATAAGTCACATAAACCATCCAACTTGTCAGTTCAACTCCAAGTTCATTTGTAAGGCAAGTCACTGATGACCTGAAATGGACTTGAACAAAAGGCAGCAATATAAAATGTTCTTTCTTGATGGAGGTAAAGTGAATACCAGGACTGATCTTTGTAACACGTTATAAAAACAACCTTAGGGGGGTAAATAGCCTAAAAATACCATTTATTAAAAAAAAACTTCCTATGCTGCAGTTTTGCATTGCTCTTTTCTACAGACCACAAAACCTCAGTTTGCGTAAGAACAGTGTGACAGGAAATTTTCTTTTGAAACCTGTCTTCAGGGACAACCAAGGGGATGCATCAGCCAGTCTGACCTATCACCACCATCTTACACCATCGCTTTTACTCTTTGGAGCATTTTGATGTTCCAACTCTGCTTCTCAAATTACATGATACAGACAACCTTTCACTACTTCCACTCTTTTGTATTTTACAGGAAACGCTCACAGGACGACAGACTATACTGTTGTTCAGTGGCCGACGGTATCTGATCCTGTTCATCCAGGAGACTCCGTCACTCTCCAGTGTTCAGTCCTCTCTGAGTCTGAGAAGAAGTCCTGTCCAGGTGAACACAGCGTGCACTGGTTTGGAGTCAGATCAGATAAATCTCATCCAGACATCATCTACACTGATGGAAATAGACGTGACGAATGTGACAAGAGATCTGACTCTCAGAAAAGCTGTGTTTATCGCTTCTCTAAGAACGTCAGCTCCTCTGATGCTGGGACTTACTACTGTGCTGTGGCCACATGTGGAGAGATATTATTTGGAAATGGGACAAAACTGGACATTGAAGGTAACTGTATCATTATTCTGTTGAACCAGTTCCCCCCTTTTATTGCCCCCTTGCATAGTTTTAAGGTTGGAAAAATCATCTTATCCCACACTATTTGACAGCATAATACACTGTATATTCTGTGTCAGCTTCTTCTTGTTTTTATGGCTGCACCATCTCGTCATATAGATGTCTTGGGCATCATTTTATACACATTTCTCCCAAAAGCATCCTGTCATACTTGGTATCTTCCTACTGTTTCTTAATGATGGGAAAGAAAGGAAAGAAAGTTCTGTGGGTTTGAACAATGCTTTGCGGTACATCATGAGTTTATAATAACCAACCCACCGGCAAGTCAGTGTGGTTTAAGCAGTTAATAAGGACATTTGCATATTTAAGTGCTGATTAGTCTCAATTAAAAGTCAAATAAAATTGGTCTTTGGTGGAATTACATTTTCATTTACTTTTACTAAATGTCATTGTGTGTTCCTTTTCATGTTTCAGAAACCAGCTCGTGGCACTTTGGTGTTTTACAGACGAACAGAATAATTCTGCTTCTGCTGTGTGCTGTCTCATCTATAAGTGTGATTGTTATAGCCTTCCTCATTTACGCCATCAAGAAAAATGAGTGTGATTATTGCAATAATAAAGGTAATAGAAGTTACCTCTCTGTCACACATTATTTAGTATCATTAGTGTAATATAACTGTAATATTAAACTAGTGCCTCCTTATTTATATTTATATATTGATTTTTTTATGTTATATTGTAGCTGCTGTTTCCCTGAAAGAACATGTTGCAAAAAGGAATTTAAAGGTCAAATCAATTTATGACTTATGACAAAACGGTTATAATGCATTTTGATTGGTATTTGTCATCTCACATAATTTGCGCTACATTTCCTCAGAGAGATAAAGACGCATGGATTTATTCTGCTGCCGTCTTCACCGTGATGAAGCCTGGCAGTGGTGGAACGAGGGGTGCAAAAGCAGCGGAGAGAGAGAGAGAGAGAGGATCTACACTGCTGTCGAGGCTTTTGGGTTGGATTAGCAAGTTAACTGAAGTGTTTTAGATGAGTTGGTACCATGTGCGATAGCTGATGTTATTCTGTTTAAAGCTAAAGGCTGTTATTTGTGGCTATTAGGTAATGTACATATAATATACTGTATGTCTTGATTTTGTGTTTTGGTTAGATTGAATTAAAACAATGCATTTTGTTTCATTTATGTTGGACTTCAAATTTTGTGAAATTTTGTCTACACACACTTTCTGTCTGTCAACTGGGATATTTTTAGTCCTTTCGCCTGGAAATAAAGCCATGTGATTTAGGTCTCAACGAGTAAGTTCTATTATTTCATCAGTAACAGTAAAATGCAGAGTTATGGTGCTGGTTAATGAAATGCGTGACAGGAAATACTACTGCAGTCAAGACAATAAGCCTTTATATTCAGTCTGTATGTAGGTATAATAAAGGTGTTTATGCATGTCACTTTTTCACTATTGTTGATGTTGTTTGACCATTTAACTGTTGTGAAAGTCTTAAACATGATTCAGAATTTTTGCAAACCGCGTTACTGTTTTATGCTACCAAGGGGAAAAAGTTACTAATTCAGTTCACACTAATTTAGTGCGGTGGGTGTAATGAGCAGAACAGCCTGTAGGGGGCACTAAAAAGACTTTAAAGGGTAATTCTGGTATTTTTAAACCTGAGCCCTGTTTTCGCCTCAGCCGGCAGCCACGAAACGGGCTGTAATGGCTGCAACGTAATCCTTGTGGGCAACTGCGCCTGTCAAAGTACAGCCACTAAAAGTGCTTGTTTTTGCCACTGACAGGCTCAGACTGTTATTCCAAGTGTCTGACAACATTATGGAAAGGATCCCTAGAGAGACAGACCTTTTTGTTAAAGATCACAGCTAAAAGCTTTGCTATTGCCACAAATATCTAGGTGGGATCAGTGAATGAGTAGCACCTCCCTGTCTCACCGACAGGCCCTAAAGAAAAGCTGCTAACCCCAGTCCATAACTCTAGTATCGCTATATCGTCACATGGTAAAACTAAATGTCTGTCCAAACTCCTCCTGCACCTGTATCTAAAGTACTCCTGTACAAAATGGCAGTAATGTAAAGAGATATAAAACAGAAAGTCATTCACCTATGGGCAATTTAGAGTTTTGTTTATTTTAAAGAAAGCTTTTTACTTGCTGTAAATACAAATACTGAGGTGGTTAATCTAAAGAAATCCTGGGTGCCCATATGTAGAGTGGTGAACCCTGACAATCTAATGCTATGCAGTACAACACCAGAGAGTCTGGCAACTAAAAAATAATCATTCATCAGGCCAGGCCACCTTCTTCCATTGCTCCGTGGTCCAGTTCTGATGCTCACGTGCCCATTGTAGGCGCTTTTGGCGGGGGACAGGGGTCAGCATGGGCACCCTGACCGGTCTGCGGCTACGCAGCCCCATATGCAACAAACTGCGATGAACTGTGTGTTCTGACAGCTTTCTATCAGAACCAGCATCAACTTTTTCAGCAATTTGAGCTACAGTAGCTCTTCTGTTGGATCAGACCACACGGGCCAGCCTTCGCTCCTCACGTACATCAATGAGCCTTGGCCATGACCGTGTCGCTGGTTCACCGGTTTTCCTTCCTTGGACCACTTTTGGTAGGTACTGACCACTGCAGACCGGGAACACCCCACAAGAGCTGCAGTTTTGGAGATGCTCTGACCCAGTCGTCTAGCCATCACAATTTGGCCCTTGTCAAAGTCGCCCACATCCTTACGCTTGCCCATTTTTCCTGCTTCCAACACATCAACTTCGAGGACAAAATGTTCACTTGCTGCCTAATATATCCCACCCACTGACAGCTGCCATCGTAACGAGATAATCAATGTTCTTCACCTGTCAGTGGCCATAATGTTATGGCTGATTGGTGTTAGTCTCTTGTCTGCACTGTAAGGCTTAGACTTTATACAGTTTAGACAAGAGAATTATGTTTTTGTTTTATCAATCAATTTAAGAGGGTTTAATCAGGTATGGTATTCAGGCATGGTACGCTAATCTGACAGTAAGTCTAAACTCATTCGGGTGGTGCAGACCCATTTGAAGATTATAGGGAGGAAAGAACACCATTCTCTTCAGCTTATATATGAGAAGTCTGTGCTTAGAGAGGAACAGAAAATAATGAATGAAAATGTAAACTGAAATGTTATAAAAACCCATTGGTTTATGTTTTTGTTTTGTTATCTATTGCAGCAAAAGCTGAATATTATATCTCAGTAATCACAGAGGCCGGAGGACAGGGGCGTAAATATAAACAGTGCACTGGGGCCCCTGGGGTGGGGGGCCCATAGAGAGAGTGGGCCCTCCAATATCTCATATAATAATAATATTTGAACATCTGTCACATAGTAGAATATATCTAAAGCTACAGTAGAACACTAGTTATGTAAATGAGAGAATAGAATTCTGGTGATGTCATAATGAGCCACAATAGAACTGTCATTGTTAACGCCTGTGATGTTAGTGAGAACTACTTTGGATCTCATATGAGCTTTATAAGTTGAGTTTTGTTTTACAGCCGGATGGTTGCTGCCTCCAAGTGGCCAAAGAATCAATTCTTGCAGGTTTGATATCATTTCCTTAATTTTTTTTTTGAGATGATTTGGTTGGACCAGATAGTTTGGTGTCTGTCCTGAAGCCCTGGTGTAGAGTGGCAGAGCTTCAGGACCAGTTGACAAAGAGAGGACTCTTATCTTTGTTCAACTGTTGGGCCTTGTACTGGTAAGACTGGGGGTTGTTAGATAAGAGGTGTTTATAAAATTTGATGACTCACTTTTTAATTTTAATTAGTAGAGGGTGTTGGCCAAGTTCTGTCAAGTGCTATCTCTTTAGATCTCATATGAACTTTATAAGTTGGATTTTTGTTTTTACAGCCTGATTTTTGCTGCCTCCAAGTGGACAAATAATCAGTTCTTGCAAGTTATAGATCTGGTGAGTCTACAACCTTTTAGTATATTTTAAGGCATTAGCAGTGTGAATATTGCTTGAATTGAGATATCATGGATTATTTGATTATTTCACTTTATTTTACTGGTAACAATGGTTTAACGGTTGACATCACAGACGATGTCACCAGTTGTCACTTAATAATCGAGGTCTTTTGATGTCACTGTTTAAGGCTTTTTGTTCCATCAAGGACATCATTAAGACGTTATTAATTTAGCACCTGCGAGTGTGTAAATAGGAGCTGTGGGAGCTATCAGTCTGACATCCACACTCCCACAGAGAAAACCTGGAGAGCTGGTGCCCGGGTGAAACCCCGGGTTGAGGCTGTGGACGATTGGCCTCAGAGCGAGGTAGTGCCTCGTGGTGCTCCTTGTGGCTCACGTCCTGCCAGCGCACAGACTGCCCACGGGCATCTGTTCAAGACTGGCAGGATCGAAACCAGAGCTTTCCAGTGTCCTCTGTGGGAGTTGGATCTCTGTCTGAGATGTCATTGTGAGCTTTGGTAGAAGACTTGTGATGTTATTGAGAGCTACTTTAGATCTCATGTGAACTTTATAAGTTGAGGGTTTTTTTATAGCCTGATTTTTGCTGCCTGCAAGTGGCCAAAGAATCAATTCTTGCAGGTTATAGATCTGTAGATTCTGCAACCTTTTAGTATAATTTAAGGCATTAGCAGTATTGATATTGTTTGAATTGAGATATCAAGCATTATTTGATTATTTCATTTTATTTCACTTTACTGGTTTGGGCTAAGGGGTGACGTCAGAGACGATGTCACCAGTTCTCATTCAATAATCGAGGTCTTTTGATGTCACTGGTTGGCGATTTTATTCCATCAATGACATCATTAAGACGTTATTAATTTAGCACCTGCGAGTGTGTAAATAGGAGCTGTGGGAGCTATCAGTCTGACATCCACACTCCCACAGAGAAAACCTGGAGAGCTGGTGCCCGGGTGAAACCCCGGGTTGAGGCTGTGGACGATTGGCCTCAGAGCGAGGTAGTGCCTCGTGGTGCTCCTTGTGGCTCACGTCCTGCCAGCGCACAGACTGCCCACGGGCATCTGTTCAAGACTGGCAGGATCGAAACCAGAGCTTTCCAGTGTCCTCGGTGGGAGTTGGATCTCTCATTGTGAGCTTTGGTAGAAGACTTGTGATGTTATTGAGAGCTACTTTAGATCTCATGTGAACTTTATAAGTTGAGGGTTTTTTATAGCCTGATTTTTGCTGCCTGCAAGTGGCCAAAGAATCAATTCTTGCAGGTTATAGATCTGTAGATTCTGCAACCTTTTAGTATAATTTAAGGCATTAGCAGCATTGATATTGTTTGAATTGAGATATCAAGGATTATTTGATTATTTCATTTTATTTCACTTTGGGCTAAGGGGTGACGTCACAGACGATGTCACCAGTTCTCACTCAATAATCGAGGTCAAGTGGCCAAAGATTCAATTTTAGCAATTTATAGATCTGTAGAGTCTGCAACCTTTTAGTATACTAAGGCATTAGCAATATGAATATTGTTTCAGTTGAAATATCCTGGATCAGGTGAGCCCTGAGCCACCCCTTAGTTATTCTGCTAGTTATTCTGCTATAGGACTGCCGGGATACTTCCTGTGATGCACTGAGCATCTCCTCGTCTCCCTCTCCATTTGTACATACTTTTTTCCCATTAATGCATGTTACTAACTTGACTTCTTCCCTTTCCCGTAGTTGTGTCCTTTCTCTCCTCTCTCTCTTTCTCTCCTTCTGTTGCTGTTCAGGTATTTCTTCCTCCGGAGCTGTAGAGTCTGGATCTATGGTTGCAGGCCACCTGCTGCCCCCCAATGTTCCTGCTCACTGCTGCTGTTATTGTTATTGGTCTTATTATTAGTATTACTATTATTATATTGATATTAGTATTATTTTTATTAATATTAACATCAATACTATTACCATTACTTTACAACTCTATGTGGAACTGTGTGTTCTCTTTCCTCCTGTTCTCTCTCTCTCTCTCTCTTGTTCTCTCTCAACTCAACCGGTCGAGGCAGATGACCGCCCACCCAGAGCCTGGTTCTGCTCGAGGTTTCTGCCTGTTAAAAGGGAGTTTTTCCTTGCCACTGTCGCCTAGTGCTTGCTCATGGTGGGAATCGTTGGGTCTCTGTAAATCATATTATAAAGAGTACGGTCTAGACCAGCTCTATATGAAAAGTGCCCAGAGATAACTTTGTTACAATTTGGTGGTATATAAATAAAACTCAATTGAATTGAAATGAACTGAATTCTCTGTATTCACTTTAGATCTCATATGAACTTTTTTAAGTTGAGTTTTGTTTTCACAGCCTGCTTTTTGCTGCCTCCAAGTGGCCAAATAATCAATTCTTGAATCAATTTCCATCTACGGACGGCATTGCAAATTAGCTTAGGCTATAAATGTTGTGGTGTGTGGCATTGGTTTATGCTACATACTTGTCCCTATACAAATAAACATGCTAAGTACATCTGGAGATTAATGGTTTGTGATGCTTAGCCCAAGAAATGTTTGCCCAGGGGCACAATAAAGTATATCTTATCTTACAGAACAGACAGAATATTTAATACATGTATGCATTAACATTATTACACATACAACAGGAACAACAGCATTATTTGATCATGGAAGTTCGTTCTTGACCTTGACCTCTTTTCGGGGCTTTCCACCACATCTCACAGTCTTCAGCATTATATTTGCTTATGTTGGAATCACCCAAAAGGCTAGTAAGTGGACCCTGAGTTGAGATTATTTTGTCACTACAGCATTTCTGTATGCTCAGACTGAATCCTCTTCTATTCACTTCAGTATGTTGGCCTCACAGGAGCCAGGCTGCATTACCGGAAATGTAACAATGAGTCTAACAGCTTGGTCTGTGGGTCTGTGCGATATTCATTGTATTGTATTTGTATCGGGCTGATGGCTCAAAACCTCAGCAGACCAGATCAAAATCTGTGTGGCTAGATACCATAAATTTACAGGGCATGGCAGCTCTAATGTATATGCTGTATATTGGGGCCACAATATCTGAAGTCCATTGGAAACAAGGCTTCCCCAGAATAAACAAAACTAAGAGTCTACAACCTTGCTAGCAACTCTGTGAGACTTTGGCACAGCAGTGCTTTGAGCTAAATATTAATGTCAGTATATATTAGAAAATATATAGATAGATAGAAAAAGTAAGTCACAAAAGTCAAAGTCACCAGGATTCATCTTCTGGGCACCACGAATGTCTGTATCAACTTTCAAGGAAATTCATCAAATAGCTGATGAGATATTTCAGTCTGGACCAAAGTGGTAGACTGACTGACATTGCCTTGCATAGAGCCACGCTGCCAGCATGACTAATAAAATCTGAACTACTCAACAAATACTTGGTTGATTTAACCTGGTGACTTCACCTTTTATTTGTTAATTTATAAAACCAACTGTGTTCTACCAAAAGATGGCAGCAGTGTCACTAGAGATAAGGCTGTTATGCATCCTGTGTGTGCAGAATGTAACACAAGTCATTTGATTGAAGCATCAATCAACTGCAGCAACTTATGATATTTTAGCATAGATGGCGCGATAGGAATTAAACTGCACACTCTTTAGTGTCACCATTAGTCCTCACTACCATATTTAGCCCAAAATAAAAGGAAAAAGCATTTCACCGCCTGCAGAACCTAAGATACACAACATTTGATTGAAGACATTTGAAAAGAAGCATTCAAAATTCACTTATATTTAAATGCTAATAGATGAAGCAGCTGGGGAGGTGGAGGGAGTTAAATTAGCTTAAAGCAGGTAGTGGTGTAGCAGCGAGGATGCTCAGCATTAGTGTTTGCAGGCAGAACAAGGTTAGTGTTAAACAATGGTTGTGGTCATGTATGATTGGACTGTGTATAGAACACGTGAAGGAGGGGACGTCACACGCCAAGGAACCAAACTCTATAAAAGCAAAACAGAAAACAACAGTTTTTAGACGCATCATCACCACTGAGCAGTGTCTGTGATACAGGTAAATATACTTTTTATGACCTGTGTTATGGGTTAGACAAATTTGTTGAGGTACAGTAAACGGCAAAATAAATAAATACTACGTTTCTGTTTTTTTGCAGAAAGAACTAATAAGTAAAGAAGAAAAAAGAAGTCATCACGTTTCTACTTTTAGAAGGTTTACATCTATTTTTACTCAGTCTTCAATATCACAGCGTCAGTAAGTATTTACACGGGGTTTTTATCTTGTGGTTGTGGTTTTGTTGCATTTTGTCTGTGCAGCTTTCACTGCAGGTCTGCAACTCATTGTTATTAAACATATTTTTAAGATATAAGAGTTAATTTTGCTGTATTTCTGTGAATGTCACTTTAGTCAACTCTGGTCTAAGTATTCATTGGTAACACTGATATTTTTTACCAGGCAGCTTTACTTGTGTGTAAATGTGTGAATCAGTATTGGATACATTGAAATTTTGACCTGATGATGGTGCTAGAGGAGACTCAGGGGATCACCAAAGTTATTCCAATTCATCCTGAGGGGGGCATGAATGTCTTTACCAAATTGCACAGCAAGATATTCCAGTGTGGACTAAAGTGGTGGACCAACAGGCAGACGTTGCCATCCACAGATCCATGCCACTAGCTACTACCATTGCCCTAAATGTTCTATTTTTCCTGCCTTTTTTTCATCAAGGAGTCATGAGGATCCAGATTGCCTGTTTGCTGCTGGTGCTGCTCTCTGCCACTGTGCTCTCCCAGGACGCAAAAACCAGACTTCAATTTAAGAAGTTCATAAACCAGCGTATCAATGGGCAGATGAGTGTCAATAGGTGTGATGATGTGATGCAAGCAAGAAATATCTCCAAGATCAACAAAAACAAGTGTAAGAAGACCAACACTTTCATCCGAGCCAACATCGACACAGTCAAACACATCTGTGGGCGTGCAGGAGAGCCATATGGTGACCAAAAAGACCAAAAGCCTTAAACCCTTTGACATTGTTGTCTGCAAAGTGAAAAACCAGAGAACCAAGTATCCCGACTGTCACTACAGTGGTAAAGTTTTGACCAGGAGAATTATAATCAAATGTGTGAGAGGCTTTCCTGTGCACTATGACGGAGACATTGATCACTGTGAGAACTGATTGAACAGCTGCTGTACTTCACTTGTTGCTTGTTAAATAAAATGCATTTGGCAGCTTAAATTTGTGTCTGTTTTATAATACAGTCTTGTGCAATAATCAACAGAGTAGTTATGGACACCATTAGAAATGATATGTATATTATTAATAATTGTTACAGTATGATTGGTCTGTGATTTGACTGAAAGCTCCAGAAGAGCTAATAAATGGACCTTAAGGTGAGATTGTTTTATCAACTGCTGTACCCAGAGTCAACAATGAACACTGAACCTTAAATGGAACAAGTTTGAGATGTTGCCCCAAATAATACTTATTTTTCTCCACTCCCAAAACATCTGACTTTATTGATCCTATACACACATACATACATACATAAAGTCCCCTGGGTTTAAGGTGTGCACACATCCTAAGCCCTCCTGGTTGTGGAGAAGGTGGTTACAAAATAGGAAAGCATGCAGCCACATCTCAGAGGTCCTCAGGGACTTTCTAGGGTACGTTTCAAACCCATTAAACCAATCTCTCTAGAAAGCTACACCAGCCAAGAGGGTTTGAAATTCATGTTAAACAACACAGCCCTGCAGCACTGGAAACTCCTATAGGCCTGTACAGGTTATGTTATATACTGCAGGTCACATAGGTTAGTGTGTTACATGCAACACACTGTGGTGTTCATGTTGCACACAGCAGTTTTTCATCTGTTACACCCTGTATACACCCTATAGAGCCTTGTTACAGGGATCTGCCTGTGTCCATAGAAATAGAATTATAATACAGAATAACTGTTTCTGAGATGATTAATATTTAGAAAGAAGAAGACAGACTGGCTGACAGATGGAGACAAATTGTTTTGACGCCAAACTGTTTTCTGTATATTTGTCCCTCACAACTGCCAATAATTGTCAGATCTTTTGTTTTTCCCATAAACTAAAGTCAAACATGAGTACAATATATATCTATGTATATATAAGTTATAATGCCCTTCATTTTGTGCATCAAAATACTGTCAGTATCACTCAAAAAATGTAAATATGATCATAAGTGTTCAATCTTTCTAGTTTCACAGCACTGTGTAAAAGTGCACAGAAGAGCACAACAGCCTGAGAAACGAGCAAAGCCACATGCAACAGCTACACTGCACGGTGAGAAGTGAGAAGTGGTTGTGGGCCAGGTGCTTTACCCCCCAAGACATCCGGTCACACACACACACACACACACGCACGCACACACACCCTCAACATCAGTCAAGAGGGTTACTGACCTTTGTACTCTCTTGGTCCATTGATGCTGCATGCTCATCAGTGGTGCTGTACTGAAGTAGCATCTGGAACTCTTATTGGTCCAGGATGATCCATTTGGTGATGCTACAGGAAGGTACTTGGCATCCACTAGACCGATCATGTTTCAAATGAAGAGGTCCGCAGGAGAGTGAAACAGGCAATAGGACCTTATGATAACCTACTCACAGTCGTAAAGAAACGGAAACTGAAATGGTACGGTCATATCTCTCGCTCAGAAGGTCTTGCAAAAACAATCTTGCAAGGGACAGTCAGGGGAGGCCGAAGACGAGGAAGACAGCGGAAAAGATGGGAGGACAACATCCGAGAATGGACGGGCATGAGTTTTACGGAGTCCCAGAGAGTGGTGGGGAACAGGGATAGATGGAGGGATGTGATAGCTACGTCTTCACTGGTGCCCCAACGACATCACCAAGTCATGGGATAGGCGAGGCGAGAGGATCCATTTGGATGCTCTTTATCCTCCATCTCAAAGAGGAGAAATTAACAGACACCTGTCGCTTGTCCACCATTGGTGGATAACAAATATTGTCAGAGTATCTGTAGATGGAAACATAGCTAATGGATGCATATAGAGGGCTTTTTATCCTGTAGATATATTCATTTATTTATTGTTTCAATAATGTTAACAAAATATTGAAATATATACAATACTTATGAAAGGTTCGCATCAGTCAACAAAGTTCTCTCTTTCTTGTCACGGCACTGTGCAAAGGTGATTTGCACAACTGCCTTGGAAACAACCAGCAAAGCGACAAGCAGCTGCTTCACTGACAGACAAAGGCTGTGGTTGTCCATACAGGGCTAAGGCTAATTATTTATGATAGATGTGTGACTGGATCTCTTGAGGATATGTAAGAGGTTAGAGATGTTAAAAAAAGAATAGCTACCGGACTAGTTTAACCAGTTTACCTGATTATTGTATATATTATTTTGCCTGTATTCAGTATGTGCTTGTTTATGATACAAATAGTTGACTGAGAGTATCAGGGCGCCATCTGGTGGTAGATTCCCCATCAGATCCTACCAGGGGAATGAATGGGTGAAAGCAACACACAGACCGCAGCAATTTTCACCTGTATTGTTGCAAATAATGCCAAATGCCATCAAAACATTATTTATCACATAAACTCACAATGAAAGTGGAAAGTTGAGGCCATTTTGTGGATAAACCTTAGTTAAATAAATAAAATAATGTTATGAACCTTTTGGATTTATCATCAAACATCTGCCTCCCACCAAAAGATGGCAGCAGTGTAAAGAGAGAGGTAGAGAGGACGACAGCACGTTTGTCTAGTGTTTGACACACAGATATCAAAGCTGGAAGGCCAGAAAGTAACTATCAGAGTCAACATGGGAGATAAAAGTTAGTACAGCCTTAACGCCATGAGGTTTTTCTTGTTTTGTCTTTGTTTGTTTTGTTGTACTTTGTTTACAGAATTTAGCAGCTACGTGACTTCTGCATTCAAAAGCAAGTATTTTTAAAATATACATTTTACCATAACTGGTCTTGTGGGAATCAAACTTCACAACCTGTAGGTTCACAGTTAATGCAAATTCAAGGAAATAGTGTTTTAAAAATATGAATCCTTTTCTGCCCTTGTAAGGAAGTCTCTTTTCTCCAGGCATTTGTGCCCATTCTGTCCAAAACTTCATGAATATAAACTGGACATCTTGTTCACGGACAATGGAGCAACTTTTCTAAACAAATTTTAAAATGACAACATGAGTAAAAATTATCTTTATTGTGGCGATATCGGCGTTCCTTTTCACTCATTTGGAGGACATTTTTTAGACCATCAGGAATATGGAATATTATATCATTCTAAAAGGCCTACTTGAAAACAGGGGTTTGTATCTGTAACCGTAGTTTTGCAAACTTGTACATTTATGTTTTTATCTGTAAGCTTAATTCTGCAAACTTGTGCATTGAAGTTTGTATCTGTAAGCTTAGTTTTGCTGACTTGTGCATTTTGTTTTCTGTCTGCAAACTCCGTTTTGCAAGTCTGCGCATTCAGACACAGGCTTGCAAACTCATTTTCACAGTTGCGGCGGCAAAAGTACTTACGCGCGTGTGCTCGCACAAACTTACGGGATCTCCAGCTTCTGACCAATCAGTGTCTTTGGAATCGCTACGCACAACACAGTTGGCTAGTCAACACTGTCAGTCACCCCCCACCCCACCCCCAAAAGAAGAAGAAAAAAAAAAAAGAAAAAAAATGATCGAGGGAGCGATCAGTCAATTTATCGATGACTGAAACATGGACTCTGGCAGGCCTCCACAACCACCAGTAAGTCAACAAAATACATAAACTTGTGTCAGATGTAACATTAACTTTTTTGGAAAGGTAAAAACCCCAAAATGTTTAGAAATGTTTTTTAATAATGGGCCTAGTCAGCTAGCTAACGTTAGCCAGCCAGCTAACTAGCGTTAGCATAAAGTAAACTTTAACCAGTCCCTGTATGTAGCGTCCTTGGTTGGGATGGGGGTAACGCTAGTGTTTCTACTCACTATATACTGTATATAATATACTCTATTTTCTTACTGTTGTGTTGAAAAAGAAATGTTATTGTTACCTGACTAGGACGGCCCATTATTAAAAAATATTACTATATTTCTAAACATTGCTTTTTGTACCTTTTCTGACACAAGTTGATGTATTTTGTTGACTTACTGGTGGTCACAGAGGCCTGGTGGAGTCCATCTTTCAGGGTTGGATCTCTTTTTTTTTTTATTGAACATTATAAACATACAGACAACCAGCTTGTGGACATGAAATGAACATCTTTGTACAAATTAAGATTCTAATGTGTGAAAAAGAATACAATAAATTAAATAATCAAATGGAATATGAAAAGGTAAATGAAAAATATTAAAACATAAGAAAAACTCAATAAAAGTCAATGTAGCTTAAATCAGGGGCTACAGAGAATAAATCTTCCGTAAGCTTGTGCGAGCACACGCGCCTAAGTACTTTTGCCGTGAAAATGAGTTTGCAAGCCTGTGTCTGAATGCGCAGACTCGCAAAACGGAGTTTGCAGACAGAAAACAAAATGTACAAGTTTGCAAAACTAAGCTTACAGATACAAACGTCGCTGTACAAGTTTGCAGAATTAAGCTTACAGATACAAACATAAATGTACAAGTTTGCAAAACTACAGTTACAGATACAAACCTCTGTTTTCAAGTACGCCTTTTAGAATGATATAATATTCCATACTCAAGTAGGTGGTGTGGTCCGGCCGTTACCTCAAAACTAGTGTCCATTGTAGTAGTACCGCGAAAAGTTGTCTTTATGCATCCATAGAAAAGAAGATGATGCAGTTATTTTAATTCTGACTGGCCAAAAGACTTGAAACGTCTCACCAAAGATGTTTTGAAGAAGAAGGATTGAAGGAATGAAGAGGATCGCGACGTGACAACAGCTTTCTGAAACATCTCTGTTCTCACTCCAGTCTATGGGAAATTGCGCTGGCCACTTGACCCCCCTCCCCCTAAACTTTTCGGATCTACATGATTCACGTGAATGACATTTTGATTCAAAACGGCGAATTTCACCAAAAAGCGACTAGTTTGTAGGTATGACTCTATAAACCATAGGTCAGCACACAACTTTTTAACTGCCCTCCTGTGTCCCTCGCCTTGCCTGGAAGTCTCATTTGCTATCATACATACAGTACTTGTTATTTTACAGAAATCTACCAAATGAGAGGTCAAATGAGCTGAATGTTACTGCACACGTGCAGCAAGGTCTGTTCGTATACATCGACATGGTTAATTTTTCTTTTACAACCGATGCCTACATTTGCTTTGCTTCTTTAACATCTGTGCTGGCTTTATTTCTGTTACCTCAGACTAGATACCATTTCAAGGTAGACAGTTCATCAGGATGACACAGTGTTGGCACAGTGCCTCAAGGTGAAGTGTTGCATATTGTCGCTTTTAAACCTTTGAGTGTACATCTGAAGACATGAGTCACAGTGTTCCTGTCGTGTTCCTTGTCTCGAGGACATTATTTTTGTGATTGTTTTTTTGCCTACTTTTGCAGTGAATTTAATACAAAGGAAAATTTAGTATTAAAATCTGCGTTTCTCAAATTAATTCTGGGCTCAAAATGAATTTAGTCTTGTGTTTATTTACTGCAGTCATCATTTTTTTAGATACAGAAGCAGTTTTAAACAGCAAATTAAGATAATAAGGGGGTTTCTAAATTATTAACCATGCCTTTTTAGTTTTCAGCAGTTCCATGTTGTGGTAGAACATTTCTTAATTCTACAATTGGATACTTCAGAGGGAGTTCCTTTTTTATTATCATCAGTGTTGACCCAGACTAATTTGCAGCACACTGTCTCTAAACCCTGAAGAGAGCTCACGCCATAATCAGCATCTCATCATGATAATCAGCACTCACCACTCACTGACCTTCATGATGTTCTTGAGGAGAAGCTGAGACCAAACCACAGGATCTTGTCTGCTATAAAAGGCATAGTCAAAACCAGATTTGACTTTTACTTTGATACTGCTTCTGTAACTTATACACACAATATGCTTACATAAAAATAATACTGACCATATAGGCTATAAATATATAGAAATTATGCAAACAGAACGGCAAGGAATAAAAACAGTATGCAGCACAAGTCTTAATAATCAAGGAAATTTGTAATATAGGGTCTTTTTTATAGTAATGTAATTATAATAATTTTCAGTTAAGCTGCAATTGTGCAAACCTGAAAGCTGCACTAATCAATATTTTTATACTTGCAATGGATCAAATGACTGTAATGTGAAAGAAGTAGCTAGTAGTTACAAAATCACAGAGATTTATCACCAAACTCTAAAGTTCACCTCAACTCTACAGAGCATTTTAGCTTGTTTTGGTTTTACAGCCCTCAACCTTACTGTTTCTCTGACCACTCCCATCAACGTCATTTCCAGCAGTTGTTTTCAGCTAAAAACCTCTGACAAATCCATTGAACACTACCCAACACCAAACACTACACGACCCAACACCAAACTGCAGACAGACAAGGTTAGCAACTTGCTGGTGAACATAGTGGCAGCGGCAGTAAAACTGTATGTCACACACACTATGATGGTTAAAGGGACACTTCACCGCCTGTCATGTGGCTGTCCACTCAGTGTTGATGGTATATTGAGTCACTTGAAGAAATACATTCCTCAGTGAGTGCTAGGTTGACCGAAAAAACTGAGTTGTCCTGCTAGGTGAGCCGTACCGGCAGTACCTACATGTACCGGGATGCATTGCGTGTGAGCTTCTAATCCCTCTGAGCAAGTTAGCTGCTGCTAATCAAAGTTACACAACGTTGCCAAGACAATGAATTCCTGCAGTTTAAACATTTCTTTTTCACATGTAGCTATAACGTTACCGTCAGGGCATGTCTATTAGATACAACAGCAACACACACACACACACACAGGCAAGGAGTTGAACGGGTTTCCGTATAACAACAAAGCTACTGCTAGCGTTGCAGTATAAAGTTCCACAAAACCGCAACATGAAAAAACAGTTACCGGCACACAACCTACTACTCTCGTTATTTAGTTGGCTTTAAAAGAGGCTTAACGTTCACACAGTTTCTCCTGACTGTCCCTCTATATTACAACATTGGTCCAACATCGCCCCAGCCTGTGGGACCAGCCTAGCCTAGCCTATAGCTGTTACTTTGTTGACCAAAACATAGCGTTAAGTGAAAAAAATACTCACTCATGATCTTCGTGATCATGAAGGTCTTCAGCGCACCTCTGTCCAAGTGAGTGAAACTTTCATGCATAGTAAGTCTCACACAGGCTCCCAGGGTTGGTGTTGGTGACAGCATCCAACAAAAACGGCCCACACTGACATTGATTTCAGCAGAATAATTATGTTTCTGTTGCCATTTGGAGGCAATCTGAACAAAAGCACCACCAGCTCAGGTTCGGGATGGTCCCCACCAGCCATATCCTCTTGCACGGCTAACGCAGCCTCTGTCTCTCCTGTGCATTTCTTTGTCTGTGTACTCTGGTTAGAATAAATACGGCTTAATATCCAAGTCAGCCAAAACACCCCTATAAATGTATCCTCATCCATAACATCTTCTGCATTCATATTTTGGGATGCCATGTTCGCTGTTGGAAACGTAGCTAGTTTACAAGCTAAGAGAACAAGTTTTGTTTTTGAGTGGCAGCACGGCCCCTGGCTCCCCACAGGCTGAGACTAGAAATCCAAGCTGAAATAGCCTGTAGTTCTTCCGTGCCTCCATCTACATCACTATGACGGCAGTGGTGACGGAAGTACAACCAATTTTGCAGCAAGAGAAAACAGCTTTCTTGGCCAATGTAGCATGCACTGAGGGATGTATTTCTTCAAGTGACTCAATGTACCATCAACACTGAGTGGACAGCCACATGACAGGCGGTGAAGTTTCCCTTTAAACTTTGCAATTAATCCACGGTTCACAAGCGTGCCGAACCGTGGGGGGAGATCCGTACGGATCACGGTTGATCCATGATCCGTACACCACTACTATCTTCTAGTGCTATGTTTACAATGTGTACAACAGAAGCTTTATTTACGTTGTTAATTCTATACATTACACATATTATATTCAACATATGAGGTAGTTATATGTAGGTTGACAGGTTAATTTTTATATGTCTGTCTTGTTTCGTGGTAGCAGCTTTCATTACCAGGTCGGGTCATAAAATCCTGTAAGAGCTTTCTTAGAACTTTGATAACCTTTTTCTGAAGTGACATCTCTCAATCTCCACCTCATTGTTGCTTACCTTGTATTTGGTTAAGACTATCATTGAAAGTTCTTCTTTACATGTTCTGCTGGTGGTATCATACCTTTCACATTTTTGCTGAAGTTTCAGTCAGTTTCCATCAGAAACATTTTTAGAAGATTCCTTTAGAAATAGTCAAGTACCTGTAAGATCATAATTCTCCCACTACAAGAAGTGTGTTTCTTCACATAGATATGCTAACAATAAGTGGTCATAATGCATTTCTGTCTCTGCATGAGTAAAATTAAAAACATACATCATGTAAAGGTACGTTTGAAAGAAATCATCTAGCAGTTTCCCCCTGCTTCCAGCCTTTGCACTAAGTTAGGCTGAATACGTATCCGACCTACATGTACTGTATATGAACATACATTGCCCTGACACAGCCATACCCAAAATTCACACCAGAAGCAGCGAGTCAAAGAGACAAAGATCAATTTATTTGTACAGTCCAATATTAGATACAGTGCTGTTTTCAATCTACCATCAGCAATGGTTCCTGACCCAGCCCAAGCTCTCTAAGAAGACGAGGAAAAACTCCCCAAAATCCTGAGCCCTTAAAGAAATTGGGAAGAAACCTCGGAAGAGGCAATTCAAAGAGAGATCCCCTCTACAAGGACGGCTGGGGGTTCGGGATCCAGAGATGGGAAAAGGTCCAATATTGATACTGTAGTTAGTCCAATCAAATGAGGTCCTTTTTGTTGTTTATGGTTCCTCCCAGTTATTAATGTCCAATTTCCAAGGCACATGGAGTCCAGCAGGTCTCACAGCAGACAGAGATGAGGTGGGCTCCAGTGGATCTCATCAGAAAGAGAAACAGAGTTAACAGGATCCAGAGTAAAGAATGGATATTCAGAAATATGTATAGATGCTGTGTTAACTCTTTCCTGCACTACAGAGATGTTGTGTGATGCTGTCCTGACTGAGAATGATGCTGGTGGGAGGAACTGACCTGAAGGTTTTACTTGTACAGGTGGCCTTGGGTAGGTGGAGGGCTGGGTTGTCTGAGGGTGGGGCTTTGTTGTAGCTCCTCCAGAGTGGCACGCTCCATAGGGTCTCTGGCCAGACACATGTGCAGCAAAGTCTTTACCTCTGAAAAGCAAGAGAGAACGCAGGAGATCAAAGGTTTAAGTGGACAGTAATCCCATGAAGAGAAAAAAGAAATCTGAAGAATAGATTTGCTTTCATCAAAGATACTTCCTAGTATGAACCTGTGTGTGTGTGTGTGTGTGTGTGTGTGTGTGTCTTACCTGTGGAAAGTGCACTGTTGATTTTAATGTGGTTGTGCATGAAGCCCATGGTGGTAAATCTCTCATGTCCACTCAGCAACGAATAGAAAAGTGCGCCCAGCTGCCAAACAGTGGTGGGACGGGCCCAGTACATCTGATAGTCAAACCACTCTGGAGGGGCGTATGCACGGGTACCTAGTGCACATAGCAACAGAGGAATGGAAGGAGACAGAGAGATGGAGAGAAAAGAAAGAAAAAACTGTGTTGAAACATGAAAGTCATTTGAGAGACTGACCAATGAGTAAAGAAGCCAGATATCATACCACAGAAGGAAAAGTAGGACATCTCCGTTGAGAAGCTGCCACAGCCAAAGTCGATCACATGCACTCTTGGTACACCAGATTCTAATTGGACCAGGACATTTTGTAACTTAATGTCCCGGTGAAAAACACCCTTGGAGTGCATGTCGATGGCTGCGTCCACCAGCTGCCTCAGGATCATCTGAGATAGACAGGGACAGAGTTGGAGGGATTGTAAGGCAGTATTTTCCCCTGATTCCCGACAGGGTGGAAAAGTCTATGAAACAATATAATGATGATGACATGATGTTGCAAATTATGGCAATAATATACCAATAAATGAGCTCCATGTGATTTTCCATATGATCCCAGATTTTCCTTTAAAGAAGGTTCACACCAGCATTTGAAACAAAAAACTTTTGCAGCAAAATCATTTCATTTCAATGGAATTGCTGCAATCAGTGGATTTGCTAGTGGGGGCAAAGCATCAATTTCAACTTTGGTGAACTTTGACACTCAAATTGGTGCTGCTGACCAATCAAACGCTGTCTTGACAGTGCTGACCTTTGAGGGAACAGAGGGCCAGAGAGTATAAAATGAAGAACTCTATTGTAGCTTATTAGCTGTGTTGCATTATCCAGTTTTATTTAACCTCCACTGTTAGAATATAAACTGCTCCACAAGCCACGAGTTACTTCTTTCAAAAAAACTGTGAACTTTTCCTGTTAGCAACCAAGCTAACTAGCTTCCCAACTGACATTTAGCAAACAAGCTAGCTTGTGATTTTAATCCTGATTATGACTAAGTAGTGCTAGCATGTTCTTGTCTGACTATTGTGTTAGCCGTTAGCTGTCTAGCTACAGTAGTTCATCAGCTATCCCTGCGAGTACTTCTTACTGCACTAGCTTCTAGCACCACCTATTTTGCAAGGACTGGATGAAGTTCGCTGTGTCACTTTCTGGTGTGACCAGGCCTTTATACTGTGCAGTGTGAATCTGAACACGCCAAGTAAAAGTATGTGATAAATACAACTTTTCAGCTTTGGTTTGAACCAAATCAAACAAGCAAACACACACATACACAGTCATTGTGATGTTTCGTACCTTTGCCTCATGTTCATCCAGGGATCCTCTGTGGGCTTGAAGGTACCTGTAGAGGTCCTTGGAGGGGACTGGTCTTTCCATAACCAGTATTAACTCCTGGTCCAGAATGTACCAGTCCAGAAGGGACACTGCAGCAGATTGTCCAACTGATCCTGGTAGACCTGCAGTTTTCAGCATGAAGGCCACCTCGAGAATGATTTCATACTCCTTCCCGTTGTGAATCTAAAGAAAATAAATGCATACACACCAAGTGGTAAATGATCTGCTATAAGTTCCAACAACTAATGCAAGTTGGTAATGTATAAATGTCATTTTTAGGAGACAGGGTTAAAATATGAGCACCATATGTTTTGCTCATCCACAGTAGAGTAGCGAAAGAAATATTTAACATTCATATTTTAGTTTTAATTTCAACAGTTGGTGTTTGACATCAGATAAAATTACTCACCACTCGTTCGCACCTCATGTCCTTTTTGGGAATGTGCTTGATGGCCACCTGCAAGACAGAAATACAAGTCATTTGGTTGGTATTTTCTGAGGATTAGTGAATGTTTAGAATGAGTGAGCATGTGTTTGTAAGACTTACTGGTAAAAAGTCTGATTTACGGAGGCCGCCATACACTGAGCCGAAGCCTCCTACACCGATCGGACCAAGCTGATGGTACTTGTCCTCAAATTCAGCTAAAAACACAAAGAGACGTTTGTTTTAGTTTTTATTACTTTTCTACTTGGAACCCGACCCCTTCCTATGTTTTAACTAATCCTGCTCTTTATTCTTAACTTTAACCCTAAATCCAAAGCCTAAGCCTTAATTTATATGAACTCTGTCAGCTTACCTCTGCTTGTGTTTGCTGAGGAGGACATCTCATAGATTTTCTCCTCCTCAGTTGAGTTCTGGCTGACGTTATTGTCATCAGCTCTCACATCCTCCTTCACTTCAACGCTGGATTCAGTGGTCTTGGTGTCGCTACACCTTCCCCTTTTCTTGGGTGTCTTGCCATCATGGTCGGCCTTCCTCTTTTCAGACTTCCTTTGGGATGTCGTGGCATCAACACTGGCCTTTCTCTTGCCCCTCTGGATCCTTCTATTCTCCACTGACACCTCACTGTGTTCAGTGGGCTTGGTGAGGTTACTACACCTCATACCCCGAATCTTCTTCCTGGGTGATTCTGCAACATCAGTGTCCTTTCTTTTTCTCTTGACCTGGAGATCCCTATGCATGTTGTTCTCTACATATGAGAAAAAAACAGTGAACAACTTTTTTTGACTGCATGTAATCAAGTTTTTATTTTTATTTTTTTAACTTTTTTTAGTTAAAACAAAGCACTGGCTCAAGCAATGGAGGTTGTTCCAGTAGCCAGTAGTTTAACAGATAGATGAAGCCAGCGATGTTACAGATTCCATGTATGAAAAGGGTTATAGTGGGATCTAAACTCTGAATTAACTGTCTATCTGCCGTACGAGGATTTGGTCCTTAAATTTACAAGATCCAACTTTTAAATATATATAACTAAAATGATCTTAAATCCCTATTCACAGGAGCAGGCAAGAGAGTCTGAGTTATTAGACTGAAGATGTTGGAACATAATGTTGTGTAGGAATTTTATTTATATCTTGACAGAAGTGTATATGGAAAATTGTTTGGACATGTTTTTATTTGTTCACTTAAAGTTATTGAATATTTTTGTATTGTTATAATTAAGTAAATTAACTAACTGAATTGAAATTTCGATCAAGTCACAGCACAGGACCACATCGCATCACTTACCCTGATCTTTCCCAGAGGCCAGAGTTATCAACTCATGGGTAAACGTAGAAGACATGACGTTGTCAAAGTTTCAAACGAGATTGTTTGAAGATGTAAACACCTGCAGATATCTGAAGAGTGTGTACTGATACAGTTAGTCTGTGTTCTGAGGTTTAACAAACTGTTGCATTCAGAACGTGAGGGTACACTGACTGTGACGTCATAGTTGTGAAAAATCTAAAGAACCAAGAATACGCAAATTAGCAGTCTAAAGTTTTATCCAAACAGGATTTATTTATTTTCAATTGTTTAATATTTATTTATATTTCTCCAGGAGTGATCAGGTGATTCATTTCATCCTGTGTGGAGTGTGTGATCTTTTACACCCTACCACAGTAATGCACTCTTTGGTCCTCCCATAAAGTCCCATCCCAACAGACACCAACAGATTTGTTTACTGTTACTGCAAAAGTAACAATAAACAAACAACGCTTCAGTTTTCATTTCTCTAAAAACAGATTTCCTCGTTTCTTCTCTCCTCCATGGTTTCCTTGCGTCTCTCCATGTATCCCTGGTGAGCCGGACTAAGACGCAAGGAAAAGACGCAAGTGAGGGAAAAGTGGATGCAATTAAGAGACTTGAGATGTACCCATAGACACACAGAATTGCATGTACACTACTTCATGCTAACAATCCCCCAATGCAATGCGCTGCATTTTATAGATGTGAAAATTATGGTTTTGTCACTCAGCAGCTGATGACGCAAAGTGATCTCAATTCACTGCTCACTACTGAGTAAATGATTGTGTCCATTATATACGGAGCAGTGAATGAGTGAACAAGGGGGTGATTTTGGACGCAGCCTGGCTCTTTACTTTGATGCTGAGTAATAGCTCACAAGCCAACCTAGCTAGTAAGCTGGCTAGGTAGGAGGCACGAGTAACCTTGTTAAGCTAAGCTAAAACTTCATTGTGAAAGATGTCAGTATGAACTAAAAACAGACTTTTGAAAAAGTGAAATATTTTATTTATATTTTTAAGAGGATGTACATCCTTCTCAAGAAAGAAACACATCACTTAAAAAAAAAAAAATCAAACAGGTTTCAGTGAATCTTTTTTTAAATTTGTATTCATTTCTTTAAGTGTCTCGGAGACTGTGGCCAGTGTTGAGGCTATCTGTGTAAGCGTTTGGGCCATTCACTCTTGGTTGTCTGGGACCGCATCTGGGATCAGACGTGGGGCAGTTGAACGGGACCTGGGTGCACTCGTGCAGGTACTGCTGCAAGAAGGTACTGGCTGCGAGGTGCCAGGTTCCGCCTCAGAGGGTGGTTGCCTCAGCGGGAGTTCGTCTGTAAATAAATGATAAAATTCAAACCATTGTAGTGACCTTTTATTTTGAGGGGTTTCAATTATGCAATGTTTGGTCTCTACTGCAAAAGCAAATGCTTACATTTTGAATCCAAACTAAGCACCTAGGTAACACTTTTAAACACATGGACATGTTGAAGAAGAGAATACTTAATCACAGAAATAATCACCTGCCTTTAGGTTTTACACACTGTTGTTTACATGTTAATATGTCACAGTTCTATGGTTTTACAGCTACAGCTTTTAGATAAAATGTACCGTCAAATTGTTTTAATTCTGAAAAAACAGCTTACCTTCTGATTCTGAGATAGGAGATGGCCTAGGACGTGAAACCACTGACAGCTCAGGGCCCAGGTCTGTGTCCAAATGTGGACGGAGCTGCAATCAAATCCTTGATGCACATTGGTTCGTTACCTGCCATTATCACCACTCTTCCAAACATTTTACTGCATGCCTGTTCTTCTTCTTCTTCTTGATGTTTTATGGCAGTTGGCAAACAACATTATGGTGCATTACCGCCACTAACTGGTATGGAGTGTGGATCTTGATCTAACTATACTTGATCTAAAAAATAAAAAAAAAATAGATAACACTCTTCCCTAGACTTTCTTTGTAAAATATCCTGTAAATCAAATTTTAACTTTATTTTTTTAAGGTTCAGAATCAGCTCTCTTCTCTCAGCTTCATATTTTGGACAGTGAATCATACTACATCATCTACGGTTTCTTGTTGCTCACAAAAGCCACACCTTCCTGTATTATGCTTTCCTATTTTAAATAATGTACTGTTTAACCCTGTATGACCAAAACGTAGCCTGGATATTATTCTCTCTTCTCTCCGGGATCTCCCTGTGTCTCTCCTCATGCCTACTTTTCTTTGAATTCTGTAGAACCACCTTTCTGTTCTCTCTTCTTCCCACTCCTTTTGCCACCTTTCTTTCAACTTTTGTTTAATTGTTGTCTTCATTTCCATTTTACTAAAGGGTACTGTGATGTCAATGTGATTAGTTTGTGTGGCTTCTTTTGCATACTTGTTAGCTATTTCATTTCCTTTGATTCCTATATGTACTGGTATCCATAAAAATGCCATGTTTAGCCCCATCATTTGAATTCTATATAGTGTTTGCTGTATTTCTATTAAAACATCTGGTCTGCTGTCTGAATGGCTGTGCTTCAAGCTGGTTACTGAACACCTGTTACACCATGTGCTACAATTATATACAATTTTCACTTCTTTGATCCTACTATTACTGCTTGCAAACCTGCTCAAAAGTTCATTACCGCTACCTAGGCTACTAACCTAGAACAAAAACAACTTATTTGACAAGAAATTCATTATTAAAACATACATTGCTTTATAAATGGCAGATTCATCAACTATGGCTATTTTTGTGTGAAAGTTGTATATTTTTAAATATATGTTTTATATATTTCTGACATACTGTGTTCCAAAATCTATAAATTATTCCAAACTGATTTTGTAGTAAAGATCCCTATTTTCTTTCCTTTTTCACTTCCTTTACCTCACTTCCTTTCCTCTCCTTTTCTCATCACTAACTGGCTCTTGTTTTCACCCTTTGTCACCCCTCATTTACCTGATTAAGTTCACCTGATCACTCCTTATTTAAAGACTGCTCTCCCTTTCACTCACTCTTTGACCTTCACATGGGGCAGCAGTTCTGAGGAGTTTATCTTATTCTTTAGTTTTTATCCTGTGTCCATGTTAATTTAACTCATAACTTTATCTATCTATATTTCTTTAAGATGGACATGTGAGACTAATTTGACTTCTAGTTCTAAGTTCTAATCTTATATTTTGTGTTCTTACATATTCAACAGCCCATGTGTCTTGTTCTCCCTTATGTTCATAATACAACACCACTTTGAGTTTTGGAGAAAATAATGCTTTGTTCAGAGGTTTGAATTTCCTGGCTTCATTTCCATACATTCTGATCCAATGCTGATCAAACAATAGTCACCAAGGTTCAGGGTTCGATACTGGCTCAGTGCAGTCCTCCATATATAACATTGCTCTTACGAATAAAGTTGCTTTATGTTTATCATGTACCATCATTCAATGACACTCCCACGCTCTATAATATTTAATAGATTGATTTGCATTTTAAATGATCATCTTGTCGGATAACAGTATCTGAGTAGTCCATTGGTATAAGATCTTGCCACTTATGTGCCCCTCTTAGATCCAAAGGTTGTGAGTTAGAATCTTGACAAGGGCATGGTAACCGAATTCAGCAAAGTTGTACAGATGCTGGAGAAGTCCAGCATTTGATAGAAATTTACCTATAGGTGTTGTTAAAACATCTAAGAAATTGCTGCTAGAGCAGTAGCTGCAGCAGCAGCTAACAGCATCCAGCTCTCACACACATTTTCTTTAGGAAATGCACATTCTAGTTAGTGTGAGAGCTGGAAACAGCTCTCAGACTTATCTCCGCTCTTTATTCTTTATTTATTATATCGCAGTTCTTTGATGTCTATCTAGTGCTGTACTGTTTGTCGTAGAAAATTCGTTTCAATGCCAAAATGTATATCTTCTTCAGGAGATGTATACTATTACTTTTCTTTATTCTAACATGTTCCAGTGTTTTTATATACTTTTATAAAGTATTACAATTTATCTATGAGAGGAATTGTCTGAGTTGGAACTATAGAGAGATATAGGGGCAACTTTCCATCAAAATCTTGACAGGTCCCAATCAGAACGTGCCACGTCACAAGCCCCGCCCCCAAGCCCCGCCCCGTCCAATCAAATCGCTCCATTTGCTACCGGAAGTCCCGCCCGGCCTCTGAAACCCCGCCCCGTCCAATCAAACCGTGCCACGTCGTCATAATTCCCACTCTTTTTCAAAGTTTGACAGCAACCCCCTCCGCAGCGTATATTTCAATATTTTGAAACCGCTTACTTACAGATTTCTTAGAAGCCGTGGAACGCCGGTTCCAGCCAGAAGCCGCCCAAGAGGAGACTGACGGAGATCAAATTGTGGAGGGTCCGAACTCCGTCTGCGTGGTAAAACATCCAACAGCACCCGTCCAAGCGCAACCATCTCTGAGCATTGTGGAGGGTCCGAACTCCGTCTGCATGGTAAAACATCCAGCAGCACCCGTCCAAGCACGACCATCTCTGAGCAAGCCGAAGAGAAAGAAGCCGTGTCTTCCTCCACCTCCGGCCGAGGGAGTGGGTTTGGATCAGGAGGCGGACGATTTCCAAACAGAACGCCGGGGAAGGCAGTCTGCTCGGGGTGCATCGAAGAGAAAAAAGCTGTGCGTTCCTCCACATCCGGCCGAGGTAGTGGGTTTGGATCAGGCAGCGGGGGACATCCGTACGGAAGGCCGGGGAAAGCAGCTTGCCCAAGGGGTGTCAAAGAGAAAGAGGGAGCGGATTTGGACCAAGTAGCGGACAATTTCCAGACGGAAGGCCCGACGAGGGCGCCCATTGCAGGGCGAGCTGAATCCGGTAAGTCGCTAAAACGTTTTTAAAAAAAATCTCAATAATAACCCGATGTTGTCAGCCCGCCTGTAGGATTAAAATGAAACTCGACTTCCTGTTGTCTGAGTCAAAGAGGGGGGGGTGAGAAGAGCGTAGTTCTGGTGATGTGTATCATACAAGTTAAGGAGGGGGTGGCTGCAGCAGCGCCCCCTAACACCGGGGGTCTAATGCATCTAGTGCAAGAGGGTGATGCAGAGGTTGGTAACAGCATATGCTATAGGATATTTATTTTATTGCTTTGTATCATATTGAAAAGGGATTACTTAAATGAAGTAACATTTGTAAATACTCTGGATGAAGCGTCTGTTTTATTTTTGTTTCAACAACTCAATTTTAAACATTGTCTTATCGTTTCACACACACACACACACACACACGCGCGTGTCACTACAGATGCACGTCAGAGTAAAGACCGGGCATTGCATCTCGGCTTACAAGCTCACCCTCAGCATCGTAAAAGCGAAAGAACTCCCTCCTACAATACACAGAGACTGGTTCTCATCAGGGAAATTATTGGCGTAGGACAGACGCTCTCGTCGTCTTTTTTAGCCCTATGTGAGAAAATACTGTAAAGTCTTGTTGTGAAGTTGTTGGAAAGTAAAGTGCGACATTTTTGTTGGTGGTGTTGTTGTTGTTGTAAAAGTAAGGTGTGACATTTTAACATGGATATAGACATAGACATTATAGACATCTTACAATCTGGTAGAACAATTGAACCAAATTTCACCGCAACCCCCGGTAGAATTGGTTGGTATCACAGACGCTGATGATTTTTCAGAAATCATTCGAGACCATAGCTTTGAAAACTATTTTCAACCTTTAGAAGATGCTCTCCGGCTCTATGAACAATCCTTACCTCCTACTCTCTCACAGCAAAATGATTCTCAGCCCTCCTCTGCCGTTAGCGTTTTATCAACCCCGACCCCAGCCCCAAATTTAGACGAGTCTGTTCCCCCGCAACAACATGGAGGGAATCCGGGTCAGGAAACTGAACCGACCGTGGGTCCCTCCTCAGCATTAAATGAAAATGAGCGGGTAGATCCGTCCAGAACGGTATCTCGAGCCCGCTTTAACAATCTTGAAATTAGACGCATGTTAAATTTTCCTCCTCCTCAAAGTGTGCCCGATTATGCTTCATTTTATTCACATGTGATGGACAGCCTTCAGGATCTTGCTGATAGAGCAACATCAGAGGTCAGACGCAATGATGTGATACAGTTGGAGTTGATTGGTGAAAATGTGCGAAATCATGTTTCCGTCACCGTTAACGATGAGGGTGACGCCGTCCTACCGGCTTTTCAAGCCTTACTGGACCGGCTAGTACAATCAAACATGTCAATCATGTCCGACGCCAGCCTAGAACTAGTTGTGCAGGTGGTGCGGAATCCCAGAGGAGGGGTTAAAAGGCTGGCTGAAAAAACTCTAGAATGTGAAATCTTAAAAAAAGAAAGTTCGTCACTTGTACGATGTGAACAATACACAAAACCAGCTCTGTTTCGCCATCAGTTTAGCCCATCTCATCGATCCTAAACTCACAGATAGTCAGGCTACACAGCGAGGCAGAGAGTTTCAACGCTGTGCCGGTTTGAGTGAGCAGACGTCTGTGGCCTTTGGCGACGTCAACAAATTTGAAAAGATTTTAAAACGCAAAATCATAGTGTTGTACAGATGCAATGAGGATCGGGTCATGTCTCATTTTGAGACAGATTTCCCTAAAACTTCTGACCCGCCTCTGTTTCTGTTTCTATTCCAAAACCACTACTATGGTATAAAAAATCTTAAAGGTGTCATTTTTGTTATAAGGGTTCAACAATCCTATTAAACAATGCGGCGGCCATTGCTCCATCTGCAATGACCGAGCTTGTACCCGTGATCAGTTGGATCCTGTCTTTTGCCACGACTGTAACCGGACGTGTCACACTCCTTCCTGTATGTCTAGACATAAAAAACCTGGAGCAAGGCCGGTGGCTGGAGGGTATGTCAGCAAATGCGAGTTAAATAAAAAATGCCTAAAATGCGGAAAAATGTACTACGTCGCTATGACTAAAGATAGCAAGCGACACAAGTGTCCAACCTCTAAATGTAAAATTTGCAAAGGGAAATTAGCTCTGGATTCTGACATAAACTCTAATGATCATCAGTGTTACGTTCAACCTCTCCCTGCAACCACAGAGCACAATGAGAAACTGGTTTTCTATGATTTTGAAACGTTTGTGGGAAAGGACGGTGTGCATCACCCGTACCTGGTGTGTACAAAAACTTTACAGGGTTCAGAGTGGGGTGTTTATGGTTTAGATTGTGCTAAATCTTTCCTCCTGCATTTCAGAAAGCCTCAATATAGAGGAGCTGTATTGATAGCACACAATGCTAAAGGGTTTGACAGCTACTTGATCCTCAACGGTATGATAAAGTTGGGTTTAAAACCGTCTCTCATCATGCACGGAAGCAAAATCAAATTCTTCCAGGACCCTGATTATGAGATAAAATACATAGACTCCCTGTCTTTCCTCACCATGCGTCTTAGTGCCATGCCTAAGGCGCTGGGCTTCAGCAATCAAACCAAGGGGTATTTTCCTCACGGGTTCAGCTCAGAGGAGCATTTAAACTACACGGGGCCCTACCCTAGCAATACCTTCACCTGACGACTACAGGGGCCAATGCAAAACCTTCTCCAATGCAGCCATCCAGTGGTTGGAGTGGGTAGCGCACAGCCAAAACATTTGGCTTTATCCAGCATGCTCTAAACAGGGGAGAAAAACAGATTGGCAAGTACCATGTAGACGGTTACGCCGAGACCGAGGGTGTAAAGTACGCTTGGGAGTTTCTGGGGTGCTTTTATCACGGTTGTCCGTCTTGTTTTCAGCCTCACAAAACCTGCCCTTTGACTGACGCTCCCTTTGAGGAGCTGCACATGGTCAGTGAAGACAAATTACAGACGTTAAGGGCTGTTCACGGTATCCGTACGGTCGTCATCAGAGAGCACGAATGGAGGGAGATGAAAAAATCCCATCCAGGGGTGAGAGATTTTCTCAGGGGTTTCGAGCCTCCGAAGTCTACAAAGACTTTGACGAACCTCAAAACTACTTTGGTCTGATCAGAGCTGTGGTGTACCCGCCACGAGCACTCTTTTTCCCCGTTTTACCCCACAAAACGTCTCACAGTAAATTGGTGTTTACCCTCTGCCGCACCTGCGCAGAAATCAATAATCAGCAGGGTCCTTGCAGTCACAACGACGAGGCCAGAGCTTTGACGGGGGTTTGGGTCACGGCTGAATTTAACAAGGTTCTAGAGTTGGGGTATAGAGTTGCAAAAATCACGGAGGTGTGGCACTTTGACAGACAGAGCGATTCCATTTTTGTCAACTACATACACACCTTTCTGAAAGGTAAGCAGGAAGCTTCGGGGTACCCGCCCGAGGCAACGGATCAGGAGAGCAGGGAAAAGTACATCAGAGACTATAGAGATAATCAAGGTATTCAATTAGACGCCGACAAAATTGAGGCAAACCCTGCAAAGAGACAAGTGTCCAAACTGTGTCTCAACAGCTTCTGGGGGAAGTTTGCACAGAGAAGTAACCTGACTCAGACCACCCTTGTCAGTGAGCCTGAAGAATTTTTCAGCTTTATGTTTTCAGGGAAATACAGAGTCAATTACTTTAGCTTTCTCAATGACAAAACTGCTATGGTTCAATGGACCTACAGTGAGCGCTGTGTCGTGCTCCCCAACAAGGTGAATAATGTCTTCATAGCCGCATTCACCACCGCTTACGCTCACTTAAAGCTGTACAGTTATCTGGAGCGGGTGCAAGAGAATGTTTTGTATACAGACACAGACAGCTTGGTGTACGTGGTGAAAGATGGAGAGACTCCCCTGGAAATGGGTAACTACTTGGGTCAGTTGACAGATGAGTTGGGGGGTGACAGCATTCAGGAATTTGTGGCTGCCGGTCCCAAGAGTTACGCTTACCAAACGGTCAAAGAAAAGAAAGTAGTGCTGCGTGTAAAGGGTATTACACAGACCCAGGAATGCTGTGAACGGGTCAACTTTGATAGCGTCAGAGAGCTGGTGGAGGGTTACTTAAACAACTCTGAAGAGGGTCTGATTGAGACCCCTCAGCACAACATCACTCGTGATAAAAGGGGGTTTCTGTTGAAAAACTCGTCATTTCAGAAAAAGTTTAGAGTGGTGTACGATAAGAGACGTCTGTTTGCCGACGGAAAAACTTTGCCTTTTGGTTATTAGAACATTTTGGGAAAAAGAAATGTCACACCTTGCTGCTATGGAAGAGATTGATTTTGATCCTAGACTGTGTATGCCTTTTTCATGTTTGATTGTGGGACCCAGCGGATGTGGGAAAACTTATTTTGTCAACAGTGTACTGGAAAACTGTGAACATGTGATGAATTCAAAACCGGAAAACATCGTGTGGATTTATACTTCTTTTCAACCCATGTACGCTGAACTGCCTGCAGAAGATGAATAAAAAGATTAAATTTGTCAAGGGACTGCCTGATTCTTTTGAAGATGAAAATCTGTTTCCTCCTGAACAAACTCATTTGATCATTCTTGACGATGTTATTTTTCAAGCCTCTGATCACCCTGAAGTGGTTAAAATTTTTACGCAGTACAGACATCATAAAAATATGAGCATCATGATGCTGACGCAAAATGTATTTCACCAGGGTAAACACAGCCGTACCATTAGTTTGAACAGCAATTATCTGGTGATGTTTAAAAACCCTCGCGATAAATTACAGATGAACGTATTAGCTCATCGAATCTTTCCCTCACAAAAGTCCTTTTCCTTGGAAAGTTTCGAAGACGCCACCAAAGATGCCCACGGATATTTAATCATCGACCTCACGCCCGCCTGCCCAGAACAATACAGACTGAGGTCAGGTGTGCTTCCTCATCAGTGGCCGGTCGTTTATATCCCCAAAACAAAGTAAGCCATCATGTCAACTCGGTTAAAAAGAAACGCTCCCTTACTAAAAGCTCTGTACCACACCACGCCTCAGAAACGTAAAGACATTCTCACCCATTGCTCCCCTGACTTTCTCCAGGCTCTGTGTGAGATTGCTTTAAATCTTTTGAAAGGAAACATCCCTCTGTCTCCGACTCAATACAAGAAATTAAAAAAACAAAAGAAAGTTATCAGACTGCTGGTGGATAAAAAAAAAAACAGACTAAAGCGCAAACACCAGACTCTGAAGAAACAGTCGGGAGGTTTTATTTTACCCCTGCTTACAGCCGCCATTCCTATGATTGGAGAGCTTCTAGGAGGAATCATTAGAAGAAATTAAAATGTCTCTGAGGACGGCGCAGAAAATGTTTCTCGTCTCACCCCACAAGTTAAGCCGTCTGACTCATTCTGAGTCGTCTATTAGACAAACGGCCGAAGATGATTTGGATGCAAGAATGAGCGCGATATTAAACGAGCCGGGATTGAGCTCGTACGAAAAAATAAAAAAATACAACGCCCTGCTGCAGAGATATCTCACCTTGATCAAGCAAGTGAAAAAAGAAGAACGACGGATTACATTGACTCTACCTCAAGACCCGTCGACCGAGAACCCAGAGGCTCAGGCCGAGGCTCAGGCCCAGGACGACGCCGTTGCTGAAAAACAACAGGCTAACTTGGATGACACGGTGAATGAGGTATTGAATAACCTTCCAGCGCGAGACCGCAAGAACGCCAGGTACATCATGAAGAAATTAGCCGAGAGCGGCGATGGATGGACTCAGAAAGGGGAATTTGTTTACAAGGGCAAGATTGTGAAAGGGTCTCATATGATTGATTTATTTAAAAATCTTTCGCTCTCTTATAAAAAATCCAGAACCCCGCCGCCTAAAGGCTGGACGAGTTTCTTAAATACTTTGACGGAACTCAACATTCCCTTATCCTGTGTAAATAACCCACGAGCTCGCGATCAATACCGTCGTCTCAAAACGGACGGAGCCCTGATTGGACCTGAAGAAGAAGAAGTCTCTCCCAAAGCACGAACCGTAAAAAAGAAAACATTATCCCCACGCTGGATTACATAGCAGAAAGAAGAAAGAAAGCCCAGATTGTGTAAAACAAGAAAATCTGTGCGTTGGATCAACCTTCCCCCATAAATTTATACATAATGTATATATGAGACGAGTCATTGTTTTGTTTTTTTTGTCTTTTCTCAATAAATTGTTTATTACTCACATTCAGAGTCTACAGACATTTTTTTTTATGTGTGTTATTATTTAAAAGCAAAAAGCAGACAACTTTTAAAGGTTTTAAAAAACAAAAGCAGAAACAAAGTCTATAGAGTACAGAGAGTACATGCATCTCACAAGTTGTAACAATCTTTAAACATTTGTAAAGAACAAGCCCCGTGGTTAAAAGATTTGGAGCTTTGATTTCTGATACAATGTTGATATTTTTTCACAAAGTTGGACGCCTTAAGGTCATTTTTTAACACATCATCTTGATACAAAGATAATACTCGTTCAAAAGATAATCCGCATGCCCGGTGGCAGAGGTAATATACGCAGTGTTGACCGCACACGGTGGACAGAGGGTGTTGAAGCTGACGGTTGTGGTAGAATACGCGGCGAGTCCTGTTATGGTTTTCCAAAAACTGTAAGATGCTCGAGGGGTAATGGGGAAAATCCGGGGGTAGTCCAAAAGAGTCAAAAAAGGTTGCGTTACCGTCCTCCTCCAGAGTTAAAGATAGCCAGTGCTCCCCAGGTTCATGTCCTTTATGTGTGTTTACAATAAAGTAAGCGGGGAGTCTAAACGAACGACTCAGTAAAGGTAACTGGTCAGAAGCCCACACACTGCAAAAAACATTGCCCAGCAGATGCCGCAAAAGACCTTCCAACTGATGATTATTCATTCTTCTTGTTTTTAATAATAATCCACCAGTACCTGTCTTTTAGAGTTGATCTCCAGAATGGAATCGTAACAGGCGTAAACGATAAGAGTGACGGTATGCGGTAAGGGAACTCTGAATCTCATTTCCAGTCTTAAAGTTCCGTTGGACACGGGGGACAAGGCTTCGATGTCTTCGCCAGGGTTGAGATTAAAAACAAATAAAGAGTATCCGTTCTGTAATTCCTCGCGGTTGATGCTTAGAGGTAAATCTTTAAGATGTCTCCCAGTGGCGATAAACATGTTGTAAAACTCTCTGACAGAAGTCCCCTGGTTAAATTGGGGTTGGAAAGCCTTGGCCGGAACTTGTCTGCCGTCCTGACACAGGGCCAGATATTCCACGTCATTATGGGCAAAATTGAAGGGCGACAGGTCTCTTC